>JABXWE010003533.1:0-59185 GCA_014611495.1 Limonius californicus
TGACACCTCCTCCCCACCCCCCTCCCAAACCCGACGCTTTGGCGGCGGAGACTTTTTACCACATTTAGAGCAAAGAGTAATGAACAACTTGTGACAGTCAGACCTTAGTTTTTTTGGATTCCCTGGTTTGGAGCTAATTTTACTGTACTAGTAGAGAAGATCGCTACGGCTCGTAAGAGATAAAGCACTCGAAGAAGAAGAATATATTACATAATGATTAAACATAATTAAGTATAAAATTGAAAAATTAGCAGTTTTGTCTTATTAATTAATCAAAATTTAGTGAGTACAATTAATAGTTCAAGTTTACAGGCAGAAACAATAATAACATTTCCATATATTTAACTTTAATATCGATCTTTATAAACTAAAATTAATATTTCACGAATTGGAATTTTATTATTAAAATCGAAATTTAGATTATAGACGTCCAAGTTAAAATGAAATAGTTGCCGTTTTGACTGAAAATCTACAGATTAAAGGTTATACTTTGAGGTTAGAATTAGGGACAATAATTACATTATAAGATTAAAGCGAAATTTTTTACTGTTAAAGTGAAATTAAAAATTCAAATCTAAATTTGAAGGCTAAAATTGAATGTTGGAGATAAAATGGCCGTTTTGACCATACAAATAATAATTACGCTTACAAATTTAAGCCGAATGTTGCGCCTTGAATAGAAATTATTATTGAAATACTCAGGTTGAAATTGAAAGCTCGATTTAAAGTTATACATTTTACTGGAGTTTATTGCCAGCGCTCGAGCTTAGAAATGTAAAGAATAATTTACATTTACCAACTAAAATAGAATTTACGACCTTGCTATGAAAATTTATATTAAAATTCAAATAACCAAAACTTAGATTTAAATATCCACATTAAAATTAAAAAACTCACATCTACTTGTACAGTTTGGCTTTAAAATTTAGAAATTAGAGTTGCAGTGGAACTCCTCCAACATACGTGTAAAGAGGGCTTGCAAAACCTACTCATTGTGAGTAATTAATAGGTCATTGGCCTATACATAGAGGAAGAAGAAGAGATTAGAGTTGACAGTTCGAGATTAGAATCGGAAATAATACAAGTGATACATGGAGATACAACAAGTGCCTCAAAATACTCAGTTAACAGTAGAAACATCGAATTATTCGAAATGTAGAAACTAAAGTTGATCGTCTGAGGTTAATCGGTAATCCGAAAATAATAATAATAATAATATTCAACATTTAGCACTATATTTATATTTTAAAAATATAATTTGTAGATCTCATTTCAAGGTAATTAAGTAATTAATTGGTTTGACTGATTTGTTACCTTTAAGACACTGCAGCCACTGGGGCTTATTGTACCCTGACTACACTTAACCTAACTTAATATACGTAATATCTAAAAAAAAAACAGTCTTACTGGAGCCCTAACCCGCGCCCGACCTTCCTGCATTACGCATCGAGATAAGTTGAAATTTCGATGTCAAACTTTGACTTTACGCTCGAGTTAAAAGTCTACTATTCGACATTTATTTTAAAAATACAATATTAATCTAAAGTTGTATTTACTTTTATCCGCCATTCATAATTAGAAACATGTAAGGTGGATTATTATTATGATATCGATATTTGTCGGTTACTTACAATACATAATTGGAGAATGACGCAGGGAATATACCTGTTTTAAAAAAGTTCTTGTTAACTAATTAGCAGAAATACTTATAACATCATAATTTATTAAACGTGATAAATCTGCGTTGGCTACTAATGAGTACTACAACTAAAGAGTTCTGCACTGAAAGTAGTGAAAACCAAATATTTAAATAAGATTATAATAAAAATTAATATATATATACTGGGAATTTTTCTTTTTAGTATACATAGCCTATGTATACTTTTAAAAAGAACGCGTCAATTTCGCCTATTGTGTATGCAACCAACTATACCGACAATTAAAAATCTCAAATAAACGTCACTATAGTTGTGAATTATTTGAGTATGAAGGTTATGTTGATGCAGTGTTTATATTAAATAAGTATTTCACCTTGTAGGTATATAGGACGCAGATGATGATTTATTTATTAAATAATAAAAATCGACAGGATGTTTCCGTAAAGTCCGTGCGCATTATATTTCTTTTGTACAAAACAGCAGAAGCGGCAGAATGGTGTAATGGTCAGCATACCTGCCTTCCAAGCAGTTGATCCGAGTTCAATTCCCGGCGATGGCAAACTTTTTTTAATTATTATTATTCAACGTAGCATAAAATATTTCATTTCATTTCTTCGGTTAAAACGTGATTATTATGATACTATTATCCTAGAAATGAATTAGTGGACATGCTCCTGGCTGCCGGTAGAGCTGAAGAAAATATGTATGAAGCATCTCGCCTTTATGCGAAGAGATTTCCCGATAGAAGACACCCCAAAGCAAACGTTTTCTCTAGACTTCTGGAAAGAGTTAGGGAAACAGGTATAGTAGACTACAAAAAACCCGAATTTCGAAACCCTAGAGTATGCCATCAGGAAAATGAAAATTTAGTGATGCAATGCGTTGTCGAAAATCCACATATTAGCACTAGAAGTATTGCAGAACAGTTAGACATGTCGCAAAGTTCCCTAAGTCGAATTATTCGGAAAAACAATTTTTACCCATACAAGATGATAGTGCATGAAGAATTATCTCAAAATGATTATGAATTAAGAATCCAGTTTGCAGAATGGGGCTTGCCGATCTTTCAAGAAAACCATTTTTCTTCCAAAATATTTTGTTTACGGATGAGGCTACATTCAGAAATGATGGAACTGTAATAGGCATAATATACATTCTATAGCGCATTGGATTCGGGAACGACGAAACCAGCACCGATGGTCTCTAAATGTATGGTGTGGAATCATATGGGACAGCATTGTTGGACCTATTTTCATTGATAATCGATTGAACGGAGAGAACTATTTAGCCCTCTGACAACATGATATTCAAGATCTTATTAATAATCTACCGGCTGATCTACGAAATAATTTATGGTGGCAAGAAGACGGTGCTCCCGCACACTTCGCTTTACCAGTGTGAGATTATTTAAACACGCAGTATCCAAATTGTTGGAGTGGACGTAGAGGACCTGTAGTGTGGCCGCCCAGATCACCTGACATGACACCCATGGACTATTTTCTATGGGGATATATCAAATGCAAAGTATACCAAACAGAACCAACAACCGTTGAAAACATGCAACAGCGCATACAAACAGTCATTGCAGAGATGAACGAAGGTTCTGTCATAAGGGCGGTGTTATCATTAAATAGACGATTGAATATGTATATTGAAAAGGAAGGGCGCTATTTTGAGCAATTCTTAACGTAGTTCATTCTTTTGTTTAGTTAAATATTATTTAAATAGGCTTTTGTTATTAACATTTTGAAACCGTTTTAGTTAATATTTATTTATTTTAAGGATTTATTCAAATAAATTGTTAATTGTCTCGTTAATAATTTGACATCTTCATTTGTTTTAAACATGGATGTAATTTGTGTAATAAAACTGAATAATACACGTGTCAACTTCATTTGTTTTTCATCGCGCTTACGATTCACTTATTTGCGTGTGGACCGTGAGCGCACGAGCTGTATGACAATATCTATCATTTTCTTTCTCGAAAACTGTGGCATTTACAAAAAAAAGTTATTTAGATTTTTTATTCAGAATTAAATGGTCTTTCCATTAAGATAATATGGGGCATTCCATTTAAGAAAAGTATTATCTTATAAATAATTTTTTTATGGGACACCCTGTATAAGACTTTCATATTTCGGTTTATAGTACGTGTCGGTTCACACAACTTTTATTAGTAACTTTTTTACCTATATTCGCAAATAGCAAAAATATATTAAAACCTGTATCTTTTGACTCAGGCTGTATATCGTGGGGTTCCTACAGCCTTTGCCGCTTCCCACATTTCAACCGCCAAGCCTCCCTCTATCTGTCATTGTTTGTGTAACTCCATTTATCCATGCTGTGCGAGTCTTCCCCTTCCTCTTCTATTCTGCGGTGTATACATTAGTGCTGTTTTTGGCCACCGTTCCTCTCCCATCCTCATCACATGTCCGTACCATAGTAGTTATTTCGACTCTATTCTTTCCGAGCTTGTATGTATCTTGCCTGTCTTTCTTCTTATCTCCTGGTTAGTTTTGTGTTGTAGTTTTGATATTCTGCATGCTCTTCTTAAAAAGTCCATTTCAGCTGTATCTACGGACTTCTTATCCTTTGTGTCATTTGCCAGCACTCTGACCCATATGTTAGGATTGGCTCTGCTATGACCTGATATAATGTTATTTTTGTTTTTAATTTCATGGATGGAAAAGAAGATACGAAACAATATTTTCATGAAACAAAAATGTAAAAGTAAATTTCTATTAGAAAATGTAGCTTTTCGGCAAATTATTGAAACCGAGGTTTTTTAAATAAGTAACACTTTCATTTAGTTATTAAAAAATATGATAAAAATTTTTATTATTCTTTCTAGGATAACTGAAAGTAAATCAGAAAAATATCCAATCGGCAAGTACGTGGTAGGACAATTTGGATGGCGTACGCACACAATATCTAATGGAAATGCAAACAAAGGAGAAATCGCACCATGGATTCTTCCAGATTTAGGAAATCTACCAGTTTCTTTGGGAATTGGAATGTTGGGAATGCCTGGGTAGGTTTGCAAAGACTTTAGTATTACCCAAAACTCAACTCATTGTTATTTGCAGTAATACCGCCTATTTTGGACTTTTGGAAATTTGCAAACCGAGACCTGGAGAAACGGTGGTGGTTTCTGGTGCAGCTGGAGGTGTCGGTAGTCATGTGGGTCAAATTGCCAAAATACGAGATTGCAAAGTAATAGGAATCGCTGGGGACGACGACAAAGGGAAATGGCTTGTAGATGAATTAGGGTTCGACCATTTTGTTAATTACAAGAAACCAGATTTGGCTAGAACCCTTGCAAAATACGCTCCCAAAGGAATTGACTGCTATTTTGACAACGTGAGGACTAAACTGTAAAATTTCGAAAATAATTAGTACAAGAATTGTGAATTATTCTTAGGTTGGTGGTGAAATTAGCAGTAGCGTTCTTAGGCAAATGAACTTGAATGGTCGAATTGCCGTGTGTGGGTCCATTGTGAGCTACAACGCAGACGTATCAAATTTGCCGAAGGGTAGGTTTGACATTTATAATCAAGTTACCCGATAATCCATTTTAGTTTATATTAAAACTAGTCAAAGCAATATTAAAATGACTTACACACTTGCGACTTCTAATTTAAAAATATATGAAATCAGTTATTTACATCTAAAATACATTCCGTATAACTAACATGAATTACTGATATCCGACACTACTTAATTTCTGATTTCTAGTATCGGAAGTAGAATATAATTAGTAAACAGAACATAAAAATTTCATTCCTTAAGTTGTACGAGGTGTGTTCAATTGAAACCCATCTTTGCTTTATAAAAAATTTATTCAACAATTTAATTACAAATAATTACCGTCACAATTAAGGCACCTATCCCATTGTTTTACTAACCGACATATACCCTGCTCGTAGAATTCTTGTGGCTGCTGATTGAAGAAGTCTTCCACATTTATCTGTACTTCTGTGTCAGACTCAAAATGCTGACCTTTTAACACCTTTTTCAGCGGTCCAAAGATATGGAAACCGCAAGGCGATAGATCCGGGCTATAGGGTGGATGCTCTAAAACCATCCATTTCTTTCGTTGAAGATCTTTTTACCACATTAGCAACATGAGGCCTAGCATTGTCGTGCAGCAAAATGACCCCACGCGTAGATTTCCTGGACGTTTTCGTCTTATTGCTTAATGAAGCTTGTTAAAAGTTTCATTGTACAGATTTGCATTGACATTTACTCCAGGTTCCTTAACTCTACCAACCTTCATGATCAAAAAAAAATGTTAACATCACCTTGCATGGATGGCTCGTAGTAATGGCACCAAGTTTCGTCATCAGCAGCTATTGACAGAAGAAAGTCATCACCATTTTGCCCATAGTATATGAGGTGTTGCAGAAATAAGTTCATTCGCAAGCATTTTTGTTCATTAGACAAGCGACGAGGAATCCATTGTGAAGAAACTATGCTGTAACCCAGATTACGAACAATATTATGGACAGATTCTACACTCGCACCAACAATTCTGACATTTCTCTGTAATTGAAATGCGACGATTTTCTCTAATAAGGCCATCCACACATGCCTCATTGTTTTCTTGTTAATGTAGTACACCGTGCACCTGGTCGCGGTTCTCTATAGTCCCCTCTTTTCCATTCTTAAATTTTCGATATTATTCCTTCACAGTTGAATACGTAATACATGAACTTCCATACACTGCTTGCATTCACAAATGAGTCTGCACACCCTCAGCGCATAAAAATTGTAGGACCGCACGCTGATCAAACTTGGGCGGATTTTCAACAACAAACGCCAATTCAAAATCGAAGTTTTAGAAGTGAGAATCAAATTCAAACGCCAGAAACTTATTAATGTGTTGCTTACAAACACCACTAACATTAACAAACGTAATTTGAATTATTGGCATTTGTTTTCAAGGCTAAGTTGATCAAAAATATATTTCAGTTGAACAAGCCTCGTATTTTGTATTTATTTGAAATTGTTGTTTGCTGGCTGTTAAATTTGTTGTTTAGCAGAAATCGCATGGAATTAATAATATACCAACTAGATTGTCATATTTGCATTTTAAATTGGAATGTACATCTTACAAATTTGCTATTGATTAATAGGTGGGCAGTTATTTTAAGATTTAAAATTAGGAAGTAACACATTTTTCAAAAAATAAAAATTAATTTCCACATTTCAGTCCAGAACATGTTTGATTAAAAACTTAAATTGCAAACGTAGATAATGATTTCTCAATAGTCAGTACAAGGTTGCTTAATTGAATTTTTTCAAAATTAAGATAGCCATGATACGCAGAAGATATCGATTACGATAAAGATTACGTATTTGAAAATTTGACTTATATAAAATCGCTACCTTCAAGTAGTTAATAGTATGTAAATTTTTTCGTAGCTCGTGTTTAAAACAATCAGCTTTTAAATATCACAACGTTATACATAATCACTGTTCGTTCGAGAATCCAACCAACAAACAAAAGGAACGTAATATTCTAAAAAATAATTCACACAAACAAAACACAATGTAAAAATACGACTTCAAATATTATATTTATACAGAGAATACTCAGATATTTTTAATGCAAAATACAATATTTATTATTAAAAACAGTAGTAGGATATGTTTAATGCGTCAAATACTGGAAACTCAAAGTGACAAATGGTATCTACTAACTACTGCATATAAGATTATGAAATGTGTTAAACAAAATCGATATCGTGAATTATTTGCTAGCATTTTCAAACGTAAGATATGATTAATTAATTTCATTTCAGGTATCATAAATTAATGTTACATATCTGAAATGCAATTCACATATCAATAATTAATTCACTTCGCATATTTCTATCTAAGTAGCACAAACATTGTGGTTTTAATATTCTTTTCGCAAGTTTAAGAAAACGTAAAACGGCTTGCCATAACGATATCACACAGTAATATCTACTTTTTGATTCAGCTACCACCATTCAAGGATTTGTGGTCTTAAAGCAATTAAAAATGGAAGGATTTGTAGTGACCAGATGGGCGGATCGATGGGGAGAAGGAATCATGCAAAACTTACAGTGGATCAATGAGGGTAAACTGAAGCATAGAGAAACTGTGACTGAAGGATTTGAGAATACTTTTAAGGCGTTTATTGACCTAATGCAAGGTGGTAACACCGGAAAGGCTATTGTTAAAGTATAAATCTAAAATATTCTATTGTACTTACACACACCTTAATGTAATATAAATAAGTGATATTTTCTACCCGTTTACGAACAACTGTACAATTGTTTTATTTCTATAAATAATAAAATACCACACAAAACACACCGATCTATAATAGCTACACATCTTACAACTGCAACAGCTTCTTTAAGCTACCTAATATCAAATATACAATTTTTCAAGCTTTAGCAACTCTGTAATTTACTAAAGGAGCTGTTATTAACATTGTTGGTTACGAAATGTACGTGAATCAGCATAAAAAACAAATGAAACAACATCACATTAGCAAGGTCATCTCTAAAACAATTCTGGAATAGAGCAACAAATTTGTCATAACAACTGCGATCATTGGATGTGCTGTAGTACTGTAATATTACGTTAGGTTAGTAAATAGCACAACATGATCGATTTAAGCAGAGGTACAAATTCCATGACGTATCACTCTGAAACATGCAACCACACCATGAGTGCTTAGTTTAATGACGATAAGCGAACAGATAACTGAAAAAGCAATAACACGTTTATCTATACCTATAAAGGTGCAGTTTACCCAACTGAGAAATGGTAAAAGCAAAGAAATACGTATTAGATAAACACTTCTGTGGTTTACCAAAACGCTCAGACTTGAAAATTGTAGAGGAAGAACTGCCAGAGCTTGAGGATGGAGGTAAGCACAAATATTATCCTATGAAGCACCGTTTGGACCAGTTCCAGTAAAACAAAATTCTTTTATTAAACAAGCCAAAGAGTAAACAAGAATCATTTTTAACGTATACTGTATACATCAGTGGAGGCCGGTGAGACTTCAACAAGGTGGGGTGCATTTTAATTTTAAAAGCAAAAATATATGTTATTATAAGAAAAAGCTCAACTCAAATTAATGTGAAGTTCTTAAAAACACATTCAAAGTTTAAATTGTTGTAAATTGCTTTCAAACAATAATATAAAATAGTTATCGAATCAGTAATAACTTAACAAAAAAACATACCCTAACACATTTAATTTTTAAAATGAAATTCTGCTCGTCGATTTTTCATCGAAATAAATTTGTCGCAACTTTTTCTTCAAAATTATCAATTTCGTTAACCCAACTCCTGCAAACAGACATTGTATCCCAAGCATTCAGCTATCGTTAAACATGGTGTTTCGTAAAAAGCTTCTTAGACGCTTTAATGTGGAAAAGCAACTTTCAGCTTCGGCGGTTGTCATAGATGTTATTACAATAATATTTAGAAGTCTCAGTGTTTCCATAAAAGTTTCTTCAAGATTACTTTTTAACAAAAATGTTAAAATATGCATAGTACCAGATATTTCTTTAATGTCTAATCTTGTGTATATAACTTCTAACTCGCTTTTTAACCTCTTCTTAGAGAACATACAAGAAAAAGAAACTACTCTGTCTAAAATATCCACCGGAAAGTTTTTATACGAGACGGAAGTTTGAAAAGGAGCTATTGTTCAACAATGCAGCTGCTTCCAAATGCCCTCTAAAAGCAAATCGTTCTTTCATGTGGACTAAGATTGTGTCACAAACCTGCTTAGTAATTACACTTCGTCTGTCTTAATGATCAATTTTTTTTTTTCGTTTTAGTTGAATAAAATTTCAATCAACTTCCTCCTGGATATTATCTCTCTGGGCTCTCATAAGGGAAATACTTTCTTCAAAAACAGAAATATCCTTCTGAATTCGAATACTGTCTCAATTTCTTGACTGTAACTGATTATAAAGTATACCCGCATGCGGCAATATGTTGTGAAAAAATTTTAACCAGAACACGATGTTATGTTCTTTTAAAATTTGACGCTCTATATGAATTAATTTCTTAATTTGATTGCCGCTCCATAGGAATTATAAAGTTATTTGCATTACAATTTTACGTTGAATACAGTTTGCTTATTTTGCGTCTTTCTAAGATTGAGTTGTGTTGTTAACGGTTTTGTTAGTATATTCCTCTCAGAAATTAATTTATGACCAAACCAGTCTCAAGGTTTTTTCTTTGTGAACTATATTTTCGCCGATCAGACGGAATTTCCAGAAATTTCTTTGTTAAACACTGCTAGCATTTTGGAAATGTTTTTAGACTTCTCTCGAAAGCCACACGTGTTAATTTTCGTTCTAGAACTGTGTCGTAATATGGTGCAATCTTTTGGGAGAATAAAGGGTCGTGTTGCGTTTTTCAGGGAGTCAATTTTCTATGTCTGATGGCCTTCCCAAATTACATCTTCGGGGAAGGGCCGTAAATAAATCGAGTGCTGCAAGTGTCGGCTTGGGTTTTCGACGGGTATACCTGGTGTAATTTTCGTTTCGTTGTTTTACCATGGGGTGAAAACAGCACATCGACAATTGTCGGATCTTATAGAAGTACGCTAGGATTTTAAACCCAAACAAGAGGCAAATCATTGCGAATTAGCCGATCGCCATTGGCAGATTATAGTGTTAAGTCCATTCCCTGTACCTGCACACTGCGACGCTGTTGTGAAGGACGCCCATTTCATTCAGTCTTCAGGGGCGTACCAACCAAGTTTTCGTCCCCCAAAGTTCCTTGAAGTCGTATGCCCTTTTTCCCGGACCTGAAAGTACCCCAGACTGTACCTGCATCGGGGAAAGAAAGAAGGAACAACCCCAGCATTGTGCCGACCGCTCCTACACTCGTTCAAGGTAAAAATCTAGATTTTGTGTTGTGAGAAAGAAACCCTTTTTTCGCGCTAACTTGCAAACTTCACATTTTGCTTTCATGTAACTACAAAAACGACCTTCAGTTGCCGTTTGTGGTGTTTTCTGTTAATTATAAAGCTACCAAATTATATCCTGTTTTATTCTTGTGAACTTCAGCGTCCCTGGGCACGTAGCTGTATGAAAAACGTAAATATCGTTGCACCAGCGGTGGCGAGTTTTTTTTAACCTTCTAAAAGTAAAGATGTAATCCAGAATCATAGAGTGATCATTTGTTGTCATTTTTTTCTTGTATTGTGTAATTTTTAACAGTCTAATTATATATGTGTTAAAAATTTACTGCCTCTTATTATTGTGTCTTTTGTACTTGTTTGTGTACGAATTTTGCAAGCTTTATACATATAGGAGGAGGCACAATAAAGGTGAGTTCCATTCCCGTAAGCTGTTGGCCTCTCGGCCTTCCACGAGGACCTACAATCAGCTGGATTTGGAAGGTGGCGCCCACAAATTTTTACTTAACCTGTACACAACTAAAGATTTCCTCCCGTAAGCGATTTTTGCGAACTCCCCCTACTCCTCTGAGCTAAGCTGTAGGCCTTTTTCCACCTATACGGTTGCGGGTCGATGGAAAAGCTCGTTTGGCCTGTAACAACGAACTCTGGATCTTCTAATGCTCCTCTCAAACCATAGGCTTGAATTCTGTGACGCTGCTTTTTGCATGAAAAGGTTCAATTGATGCGCATAGCAGTGGACAAAATATGCACACCGGTATTTCTGTTTAATTTTCGGTTGCACACCCCCGCTTTCACCGCTCATAACATTAGCACCATCATAAGTTTGAGATATTAATTTTTGTGGAGTTCGTGATATCAGAGGATCGAGTTCTTGCAAGATGGAATTTCTTAGCCCTTCTGCAGTTTTATCATTGGTTTGAAAAAATCCCCAAAAACGTTCATATACTCTTACCTATATAAGCATACCTAAATATTAAGACCATTTGGTACTGATTTGACGCATCTGTTGTTTCGTCGCACTGAATGGCTAAAAAGTCAGATTTCCCTATTTGGTCAGACATTTCTTCTTCACACACTGTCAGCATGTAATCTAAAATCATTTTGTATTAGTCTTTTCAAATGTTCTTTTAACACAGACTCTAACTCTGTAGCAAAAGTCCACCAGTTCCCTAAATATACCCAGATTTAGTGCATCTTCACTTTCATCGTGGCCTCTTAATGTCTCAAAGCCGCTACAAAATCTTATACAGCTAATAATTTGTTTTAATACGTGCCTGATTTTTCTTTTCGTTGTGTTTAACGACACTTTCCCTACAGGCCAAACTTAATTGTGCTGCAATGTTTGCTTTTCCTAGAAGAGTATATAGCTGACGAATGGATTTAAATGATGTTTAGATATTTAGTGTTTTGCAATTCCTTTATTTCCGTCCTTGTCCAATTTTTATCAATTCCCATTCCATCTTTGTAAAATAAAAAACGAAGGAAACAATGTGACGCCTAATTAATTCCACACTAAAATGATACCAAAAATATTAGCGAAAAAGTCCAACCTCCTCTTCTTACTACACCACTGCTCTGTAGATGAATTACTAAAAATGATTATGTTAGCATCCCGGTGAACTCAATCGAAGATGGGCTGAGTTCCAATAAGATAAAAAATAGGCGCCACCGACTTCTTAATTACTAACACAATCCTAGATATAAAAAATTAGAAAAGTCGGATTCTCAGGTCCAGAATTCACCTACCTTTCTTTCTGTAGTAGTACACGCTTAGTCAGATATTTACAATACAGGAATGAAAAGACAAATTGCCACTAAATGAAAATTTAATGTTCACTTAAAAGCTTTGGAATCTGTATTAATACAAAAAAAATAATTATCGTAGTAAAGTCAATTTTACGTAGGAGTAACTAAATACCCTACTGAAACCAACTCAAACACAACCTAAGTAATTATTGCGTATCGGTACACAACATAATATCTTAAACACAAAAAAACCCCCAAATGCGCAAGGCTAACGAAGAGATCTCCCCGGATAGACGAGCGATAAAATAATCAAAGTAAATAATATGACCCCAAAATTTAATTACAAGACGCAATAATATACACCGGTCGGAGTACCCTGTATATAACAACACCACGTAAAATTGTCGTACTATTACAACATCATAACAAAATGTATAATTTCCCCAATATTATAAAGTTTAGGTATTTACGACGAATAATAATAATAGTAGTTAAATATTGTTACAAAATTTAGAACAAGTGATAAATAAATCAAATCTTAGGCAGAAATATAAGATTTTCACTTCCCTTGAACGAAGTTCTCGTATCTTCACACGCAGAATGCAGGAATGTGACCTCCAATCACAGGTGTCAATTGAATCCAGATATCTGCACGGCCAAGTGGATCGGAATTTCCGTAAAACGTAACTTCTTCTAATCGTAATCACTTTTAATTCATCTACGGGTGGATTAATTACCCCACACTTCGTGCCTAATTTTAATTAAAATACCAAAGTTAGCAAACAAATCCAAGAGAACGAAACAAGACAAGCGATTGAAACAAAAACTTACCAGATGCATATATTCTGGCAAAACCAGTAGCTTTTCAACTGTGGTAAATTAATATCGGAAAAGAACTTCCTGAGTTAATTACTTCCAAACGAAGAACCAAAACTCTTACGTGACGTAGATTTTAGAATGGAATAAACTTCCCTATTATAACGAATAATTTCAATCTACGACACAAAAATACCTCCAGAGAAAACAATCGTAGTAGCTTGAACAACGAACTACGAGTGACTGTCTTGTTTCCAAAAATCTCCCCTCAAACTTTTTAAACTTGGACTCGCCCAAAATTCAACAGGTCTACCAGCTTCGAAATATAAATACTAGACGCAAAACGGGTAGTCGAAAGATAGGCGTAAGGAACGTCACAAAGTGCTCCGTGCTATGTGCCCAATAGAGTCTTACTTAGTGATCTGTGCATTCAAACAGTGAAAAGTGAAATTCAAAGCTACGCCAAAAAGTACAAAGACAGACTAAGTGTTCATCCAAATGAACTTGTACACACCCTAATGTTGGAAGACGAAGAACCTAGAAGACTGAAAAAGTTCAAACAATCAGACCTGCCGACACGCTTTGACTAAATCTTGTATAGTTATATTCTAGCATACTCACCCTAAATCCTTACTATTCTTGCCTCAGACAAGAATGTACTTATATGGTGAGGGTTCAATGGAACCCTCCACTACAAGTCTTTGCAAGGAAGTTTACACTGATAGATTACCTGTAAACATTATTTACTACTTATTGACCTGTAGGTCAGATTGCAGACAAATGGAGTTATATAATAAAAAAAAAGATTTTCTAACAATTTCAACATGTTTCTCCTCATACTTTGTAAAATATGGTTATATCAACCATCTAAATTCTAATAAAACGTAGAAATACAGAATTAGCTTCAACAGTTTTCATTCTCCATACATTGTACGGGAGATCATAGTTGCCCAAATGACAAATTAGGAAACCTATGCATATGTTGCAAGGTCGTCGGAGTACATTTGCATGTACTCAAAATCTTATTCATAAAATAAATGATTTTATGATTTTATTATCTCAACCGTTCTTTCCATTCTCTTATATCATTTTATTCTATAACTTCCAGATTTTTCTTTTTCCACTGCTTTGTTCACAGGATGTTCTGGATCTTTTGCACTTTCTGGTCAGTAATACAAGTTGCCCAACTTTTTGAAAAGTGATCTTGACAATAATAATAATCTGTATTAATGATATGATATGCAAGTAGCAGTCTTAACGTTAATATGTTAGCGCTATTTATAGATATAATATACGACAACGGACAACGATATTTTGCAGTAGTAACTCATCTGGCAATGCGCTCGCTTTCTGAGAAAAACGACAAATATAGTTTGGTTTCGATCTCCCAGCAGTACCAACGCAGATTAGAAAAATCTTGTGCTCCAACTTATTACACGAAATTTCTCAATTAGACGTTAAACTATAGTACGTGTTTCTACATTAACATTAAGGAAAATCACGTGGAGAAGAGTGTCGGTGGCCAATAGTGAGACGTAAAAGCTGATTGCAATAATATGCAGCTATCAAGCTTTAGCCAATGCTAACCTTAGGTTAATAGTTATCTAATAAAAATAGGTATAATATTGTATTATGTTTAAGAATATCCATGTCCTACAGTTTTTACAAAATCTTACAAATAAGTTTTCGGAGCTAATTTAATGGATCCTCCTCCGGACAGAGTTTTCCTGTGGTTTATTTACCTTGCTTTGTTTCATTTTATATAATGGACATACCAAAATGAGGACGTTTTATTTCTGATACCACGATTATTTCGCTCAATTTAGTATAAGTATTTTGCCAATAAAATCATATGTTTTGAGTGATCAGGTTTAGCTACTTTGAAAACATAGCTTTAGATTAAAATTGTTTAGTTAAAGAATAGTCCGTTATTGCATTTACTTGCATGTATAATATCATAATTGCATTAACTTTCTTTGCAAGTAGTTTTTTTTTTGCTTAATGTCGTATACAAAGGCTGTTGAAATATGGACAGGAACTATAGTGCGATACTTTCTTTAAAGTTGGCAAAATATTTACTTTTTAACATATTCGTCTTCAAACGCTAAGGGTTAATTTTTTAGTAATTTGATTGTAGCTCTCCTCCAAGACATTTTAAATCGTTATGCACAACTTACGATCTCCAATTTGTTCATCGTCTATTTTTCCTAAGAAAGCTTCATTTGGTAACTTAAAGAAAGGATATTTCACAAACACACAGTTACAGCTTTGGGTTGTATGAGCGATGTATTCGTGTTTCTCAATCCAACGTAGTCATTGTTTTTTGAATTAAAATAGTAGAATAAGGGCTTGAATCGTCTATTGATACCAAATGATTCTAACACTCTCTGCACATAATTTATTACATTTCACCAATGTAAATAAGCAGAAGTTTCTTAGAAACTTGTCCATGTGTTTCACACAGTTGGTTATTGTCCGATGTTTTTGGGTGCCCTACGTGATGATATTCTACGATTATGTGGTATGCTTTCAGTCATTCATAGACTTGAGACTTTGAAAGATTATTATTACCGAGTTCTATCTCGACCAAGGTATGAGTTTTAAATATTGTGACGTTTTTAATGATGAAGAAATTGACTAATATTGTTCAATAAAGTAGTAAGCGATTGAATTGGCTACTTAACACTTGCTAAATTAAAACGATTGACTTGGCAGCAAACTTTCAGAAAACTACCTGATAGTTTCCAGAAAAATTATTTTGGAACTGGTATTGAAAAGCAAAAGTACACATCAATAAAAAAGAATTTGCGTGAAAACTAAAAGGTAATTTACCAGAACTATTGCATAAACTAGGAATATCAATTAAAAAAGTACGATACAGTTGATGCAATATATTTAATTGGACGCTCTCAAAATTCCCCTAATTTTAAGTTTGGGGATTGTAGGAACAACTTTTTGTAAAGCTTTTACATCACAGCAATATACAAACCCTTTCTTCGTGTTCCCCCAATGACGTGTATTCCATCCATGCCTATCGCATACATCGTCACATAAACGATCATCATCTAGAATTTCTTTAATAAAAGGATTGTTCAAGGCTACAAAAGCAATGGCTTTTTTGGCAGTTTCATCATATACTATTTTCCAAAGAAATTTAGGTACTGGTAGCTTTTTCCTAGGATCCAAGTATATATCTTGTAGATTATCATTTACATCTGGAAGGCTTAAAATGCCGTGCGATCCCGTGATTATAGTTAGTGATTTGTGAATCTTCTCAGCAAATTTTCTCACAATTTTTTCAATCCGCAACCAATTTCCATCGTTAATAACTTGCCACTGTGGACAGGTATTAACATAAAAGCATGATGTAAATTTAAATCCGGGATAGAGGAAATCAGCATCTGGCGCGAGATGTCCCCGTGCCAAATAAGAATTTTTATGCACATATTTATTTGATAATCGTGGAGATCCTAAGAGTTCTCTAAATACCTCTTTTTGTGATTTTTGCTTGTAAGAGGCATTGGGGAAGAGGCCTTTTGCTATACCATCGATTTGAAAATGTGGACGATATCGCTGCCTCGAAGCAACTGTAACATAAATTGATATTAAATTTCTGGACTAGAGAGTAAAATTTATTAATTTCCTAATTTTACTATTTGCAATGAAACTAAAACTTGTTTACCAGAATATAACAAGTATCAATCAAGTTTTGCTTACATTTTATAGCTTGCCCATATAGAGTATGCTTTGCATACAAAGCGTTTCCCTCTTTCTTATCATAACAAACTTCAATGAGAGTAATCCAGGTATTATATATCCGGAAGCCTACGTTGATTTTATGTCCTTGATGATTTCCACATATGGAATTTGTTACTTCTACTCTACCCATAGGATGTTCGTTACAGTGCAAGCTGCTAAAACGATCTTGCTTGTTAGATACGCGTAATGTTTCTCCTCGAACGCAAGTTGCTACTTCTAAAGTATTTTCTGAAACACAAGAGATTTTACATTGAATAATTATGAGTATTTGAGCAATCTACATATCAATTTGATGATTTTTAACTTCTGTTTTATGTATTAAGGTTATAGCTAATAATTTATTAGCTGTATTGTCAATGTAAACAAATGTTTATTAAAGTCGGCGCATTAAACATAAGATAATTGTTCTTGAGTATTCCAAATAAAAACAAAGATATAACTTTGCAAATCGTAACACTAAAAAAGCTCTTCATTGATAGCATAAAAATAAGCTTATTTTAATTATTAAAACATAAATACGAAATAACTGTAGATGCCACAATGCCAGTCGCCCTATCAGCAGAACAGATACTCTTGTTACATTACTCGCGATATACAAAGCTTACATGAATGTATATTGCAACTCTTTGGTTTCAGCAGTTTAGTTGTGTTTATGTTTTGTATGTTTTAATAGAAACAAATTAGGAAACATGAAAACATATACAATTATGGATAGCCTGATTATTTGTATGTCGTTTTTAATTCAGTTCAACCGGTTCTTCGGATAGGGAAGAGGCAATGCAAACAGTAGCTGTTCTTCCAGGTCACAACGAAGAAAATAAAAATTAAGACAAATATAGATCAATGACGTAAATACAAATAAAGAGATAATTAGGCGAATATCATCGATACATTCAAGAATTACGACAAAATCTGAAATGTATTTCCGTATGACCAAAAAAGAATTTGATTTTGTACATGAACTTATTAATAACGACATACAAATAATCAGGCGATCCATGATTGTACATATATACGAGGTCGGACAATTATGAAACGGCATTGGCACTACTGCGGACGCGATAAGAACCTGACTATTTCCAAATCATATCCAAATTGTAGCTGGAACTTTCATACACATAGCTAAAACGGCATCCTGCCAGAACTTGCGTGGTAGGCTGTGCATGCAAATGAAAAAGTTAGTGCAGCTGTCACATGTGACACAAGTCAAACATGGAGCAGAGAGCAAACATTAAGTTTTGTTTCATATTGGAGAAAACGGACACGAAGACATTCTAGATGTTGAAAACTGTGTACGGCAATGAGGCCATGTCCCGTACTCGTTTTCGAGCGGTTTGCCAGATTTCGTGAAGGTCGGCAGGACCTTTACGATGATCAGAAGCCGGGTCGTCCGATCACAACGAGAAACCCCGTAACGATTGAAAAAGTCCGACAACTTATGGCGGCTGATCGACGACTGACACTGAGAATGATGGAGCAGGAGCGGATCTGAGTATTAGCCGTGAAACCATTAGAACCATTTTGGAGAAGGATTTGAAGAAAAGGATTTGACCGCTAAGCAAAAAGCGCATCGAGGGGACACCTCTCGCGATTTCATTGCAACAGCCACCAGTGACCCAAATTTTCTGGATTCAGTTATTACTGGTGACGAGTCGTGGTGCTTCCAGTACGATCCCGTAAGCAAGAGACAAAGCATGGAATGGCGATCGAAGACGTCTCCCAGGCCAAAGAAATTCCGTCTCCAAAAATCGAAAGTGAATACTAAGCTGATCACTTTCTTCGACAGTCAAGGCATCATTCACAAAGAATTTGTGCCACCGGGTGTCACCGTCACTAGCCTGTACTACAAGCGTGTCATGACGCGTTTACTAAAACGCATTCGACGTGTGCGACCGCATTTGGCAGCCTCCGGCAAGTGGCACCTTTTAAACGACAATGCCCCTTGAGTGTGAAGACGTTTTTGTCGACAAGAAATGTGCTAGTCTTAGAACATCCTCCCTATTCGCCGGATCTGTCTCCAGCGGACTTCATGCTGTTCCCTCAGCTGAAATTGACCCTCAAGGGAAAGCGCTTTGACGACGTGGAAGACATTCAACGGAATGTTACCGCCGAACTAAACGCACTTCCTCGCAACAAGTTTAATCAGGCTTTCCGCGACTTGTATTGCCGATGTCAACGGTGCGTAGAAGTCGAGGGAGACTACTTCGAAGGACGCTAGAAGTATTTTCACCTACGGCTACCACACATGCTTTGTATTTGATCAATCCCGTTATATATTTGCCCGACCTCTTATGTATAACTTCATGTTCCTTGACTTTTTCTATTAAAATCTCGTCCATTTCCAAATATCAACAAAACCAAATCGCTAGAATCAAGGATCCGTGAGGTTGTGTGAGTTGAAAAAGTCTGAATTTACAGAAAATGAAAACGTGATTATGTTGAAAATCCACGAATTCTAATTAATAAATTTATACGATTACGACCAGTCATGTTTTAGTATTTTCATTTTTACAACACTAAATGTAAATTGTGCTAGAATTTCTTCTAGCGAATATTTGAGCGATCGTTTTTCCTTCTCCTGTTACTACTTTAGAAATCACAGAATTATAGACGCATGCGTGTGTAATCAATAATACCTAATTGTTGATTATGAGCGATGTATTTGATGATTTTAAAATCAAAAATCAACCTTTTTTGTTGTTCGTGGAAACTCTGCGATTGATTATAACTAAGGAAGTGAGACTATGTTATAGACTACCGACTGCATGTAGACTGCTAATGTTTGTAGATCTGTTTGCCTTTGATTACATTTAATCAACATTCGAATTGTAATTGGCTGTAAAGAACTACGCCTGTAGCTAATTGATTTAGTATTTATAACAATCTTCGAGTTTTACCTACAACGTAAAGTCAAATCCGAATATCCGAAATACAAAACATTGTTTGAGACTACAAGGTTTCCAATGTTTGAAGTAAAATCCAAACGAGCTCTTAATTAACTTTAATCACCACTTGATTGGCCGCTATTCCCTAATATTATGTTACAGCAAAATAATTTCATATGGTTATATACAATTAATAAATGTACAGAAAGTGTAGGAGGAAACTGCTGTTCTGTAAGACGGGTTACATAGATTGCACAAGAAAAGTAGTTCTTAAATTTTAGGAACCTTCATTATCGCTCTTTATTTTGTTTCCACTACTTTTGCTGTTGGCAAGCTTGTACATTTATCTTTAGAAATAGGTAAATATTCTCTTCTGGGCAGAGGAGAGGGAGAGACGCAGCTACCAGTGGGCAGAAAAACGATGGCTATCTGGCTGACAACGGCAGAGGGGAGGGTTGGGGATACTAAAGAACTACAATCCAGAATCGACCTTCCAACTAAGTGGTAAAACAATGGTATTCAGTGCTGCAAATATTAAGTGGTTAATTAGTTATTAGGACCGTAAGATAGGAGCACTCTGTTCCCTTAAACCAATGGCCAGATGGGATCTACGAACACGGTGGAAACTTTGACATCAGGGCTTATTGGGGTCAAAAGCATAATCGCATAACGGAGAGTGTGACTAAATTTGGGAGTATATCTTAAGTAGGTTATTAGTTATTAGGAAACTCAGAGATGTGCAAATAGTAACCTTGGAACAATACATAGCCATGACATAAGAACAATGTGAACCTTCAGTGACCTTATAACAACACATAGATGTGACATAATAACAATGTGAACCTTTGATACCAAAGTTTAGTAGGGCTAACCGCATAACGGGCAGGTAACATAAGTTTGGGAGTAAATATTGAGTAGGTTATTAGTCATTAGGAAACTAAGAGATGTGCAATCAGTACCTTAGAACAATAGATAGATGTAAAATAAGAACACTGTGAAACTTTGATACTAAAGTTTATTAGGGTCAAATGCATAATCGCATTAACTAGATAAGACCTAGGAACACTGTAAATCTCGATCCCCAAGATATTAGGCTCAGAGGCGTAATCGCATAAAGGTCAGTTTAACTCAGTCAGGGAGTACCTATTAAGAAACTATTAGATCGTAGGACACTAAGATAGGTGCACTATGTAACCTTAGAAGACGAGATAAATGTGAAATCAGAACATTGTGAAGCTTTGCTATCAAAGTTAGTAGGTTCAAATGCTTAAGAGCATAACGGTCTCGGGTACGTACTCAACACCCATTGATGTGTATCTTACTAACTACCCGGGGTTGCATCAGCGGTGTCTTGCGGTATGCATTGCAAACATGTTAACGTTGGGCAATGCCCCACCCGATCCCACCTTATCCTTGAATCCCTGCCCACTTACTGGCATGGGGTGGGCCTGGCGTATCCAGGATTGACCCTCGAGTCGACTCCATGTCAGATGATAATGATGATGATGATGATGAAATAGGTAAATATTCTCTTCTTCAAGTGCGGCGTCCATTCAATGAAGGTTAGCAACGAGCATGGCAAATTTCTCCCGGTCTTATACAGCTCTAAACAGTATATATTCGTCTAAATCCAGCACAGGATCTTACTTGATGTATGAAAGATACACCCGAGGTAAGCAGTCCTCCCACCTTTTATTGTTTGTAGTAATTCTTTTTCCAATAGCATTCGCCTAAAAACTTCATTGTTGGTCACATGTACCGTTTAAGAAATACCTAGGAGTCTTCTGAAAGCCCACATCTCGTACACCTGTGATACATATGTTTAATTTATTGGTCTTAAATGTCCATACCTAGACTCCATATTACAAAATGAAGTGGACATTTACGAATCGATATTTTATATCGATGAATGTAACAATTAGGAACATTATCTCTAATTTTACAAAAATAGCTTTTTGCGCATTAATTATTATTTAAAAGCTAGATACGAAAGTGATCATTCTCCTAATAAAATAATATATATTTATTAAAACTTACTGTGTTTATGACTTCTATACGGACAAAACAAATCAACTGATTCTCCCGCTGCCAACGATACGACACCATTTTTCGGAATCACTAAGTCGTACTTCAATTTCTTCTTAGTTAGAATGATGGGTTGATGGCCATCATCTTCTTTTGGAAAGGATATAGAACAACCTAAAATTTGTATTATCAGGTATAGTCACTAAAATATAATGAAAAACAATTCATTGATGAATCATGATTACAAAATATACCAAATTTGAGCTTTTACGGCAAATTAATATTATTAAAAATACAAAAACTTCGTTTCAAACTTACGGTTATGTTTCGCCGAGTTTGATGTTACCTGCAGAAAAATAAAAGTTGTAAATATAATGAAGCGTCTTAGCATTTTTACACGCATGCTAAACATTTACAAATTTCGTCTAAACTAGAAATGACTGAGTTCGTTGCTTACCTTTATATAAATTTTATTTCATAAAAGTATTAAAATATTTATCTTTTTTACTGATTAAACATTTGCAAATACTATAAAATGTATTGCCTACACGTGAAACTAAAAGGTGAAACGATCTTTTTCAATTTTAGATTTTAGTACGTGTAATTTTTTCAGAGGCATTTGGCTGTTAAAGCTTTAAGGCAAGGGCGTCGTTTAGATAGATAAAACTTTAGCAAAAACAAAACATAATACTTATTAATTTGTAAAACTAATAATTCCGAATTTTTTGAAACACAAAGACTTCTGAACAGAGTTACTATTATATTTCTATCACTTCCATTAATTACGTTAAACATGGTACTGCCTTAGTTTATTTAGGCGAATGGAATGGATCCGAGCTACTATGGCGGAAATTCGAATCTCTGGTTTATGTTAGATGAATTTTCACAAAAAAAAGTTGCAGTAAAGGAAAGAGAACTTATACCAAAAGTTAACTGTTTCAAAAACAAAACCTTAAGTCCTTGTTTCCTTAACTTTGTTTCGCCAAAATATTGACTTAGATATGAATATGTACATAATTTTCTTATTGTGATTACCATACACTTTGTTATACATTATGTTTTGAAATACCATGTATCTTTTTCATCTTTGTAAATAGAAACAGTTCTCTGAGAGAATTACACTACTAATGCAGAACTATCAGAACCGACGATTCCATTGTATCACTTCCACTTTCACTGGAAATAATAACCTTTATCTTTTAATAAGATTACCTTGTAAGTATTTAACCATAATAGATGGCTAACTAAATTAGTGAAACGATGATCAAGTTGGATATTTTATTATTTATTTTCTATATAATTATTTATTAATGCAACTAACTGGTTGAAATAGTCCCACATTGAAAAGCTGATCAGGAATATCTCCGAAAGTATGCGTTCCACTATATTAATAATACTTATAATAATCATTTTCTCCAGAATGAAACGCGTTATACTGTATTAAAAATTCATAGAGCATTCTGTATAATGTAATAAAGTTGTTATTTTTGGCAAAATCGAAAGTAATAGCACGAGACTCCCCATTAGTGTTGCAACTATTACTAAGGAATACATTTCTTAGTTTACCTTAATTTTTTAATTATTTTGAATATCAGTTTGGAGAATATACTAAGACAGGCTTAGCATACCTCGGTGATCTAATGGTTAGTACACTATAGATGGGAAGTGAATTCGATTCTGGCTCATGTTGGTAAGATTTTTCTGGCAGAGAAAAATCTGAAAGTGTACTTTCTGCCAGATAAGAAGTAAAGCTGTAGATCCCGTACCACTGTGTATAACACCTTGAAAATCACTACTACAGTTGGAGCTACCTCATATAAGAAAAATTTATAGTAAGTGCAGATTTATTGAAAACCGTATCCTAAATCTCACCCAATCAAAACAAAACCTACCATCAAAGCAGATAGTCTTATTTCAACTTTCTTCTATTTTCCTTTCATTGAACATATAACCATATTTCCAGTATGTTAGCTGTTTAACCCCTCTGGAAATTCATCTAATGACGCCCATGATCAGAGGAACGCTCGACAAAACCACACGTTCAAAAAACGTGTTTTTTATACAAAAAGCAATAGTAAAATCGTGTTACTTATGATTTCAGTATCTACGAAAACTGCACGTTTTTTTTATTATTAAAAATACGCAAGTACACGTTTTGTTAACGCAAGTCGTGATTGCTTTACCTACCGACACAACCAGCTTACCATTAAAACTATTCATTTTGTAGTTGCAAGTCTATACGCTTTTATATCCGAAATTCGTAGATAGCCCTTTAGTTCCCAGTTTCCATATAAGTACTTCATGCTTATCCAATTTTCCACATGTACGATATACTTCGCAGGATCTTTTTTCTTCATTCATACGCATTACTTCAGGGGGGTGCGGGCGTCCCTTACATACTAACCATTCATGCAACATACACCCTAAACTTAACTAAGTGAAATACGGTCGCCTCAGCCGGGGTTCGAACACGCGGTCGATCGAACGAATTTCACTGTGATCTCGAGTGGAGTGCGTATTCGCACTGCTCCACCGAGGACCCTACTTTACAACATCTAAGAAATGTTATTTAAATGTATAAGTATTTGTAACAACAACAAAAAATGTGATCTGTTTGTAACAACCTATATTTAATTTGATAAATAATACAAACTGGAGCATGTAATAATATTTTCTTTGCCTTTTCAATGGGAACTTATACAGGTTCATCCCCTTGTTGGGTTTTCTGATGAAATCTGGTGCATCTGCTCTGGTGGCCAATCGAAGCAAATATCTCATAATACTTCTGATTTCTGCTGAAGCCTTAAGACAGGAGGCTGAGCTATTCATCATCTTCTTAGGAAAAGTGTTCGTCGAAGCCATCACATGGTTGGTCAGGCTCTTCTACGAAAGTCATATTTTCTGATTTAGACCGCATCGTCGAAGGATTGATTAAAGCTGACGTTTCGCTAACCGTTGTATGTAATTTGATAATTATATCTGCAAAGGTTAGAGCAATTTCAGAATCAATCAATCCTACGACGACGCAGTCTAAGACCGAAGAGATGACTTCATATAAGCTCACTATTATGATTAAGCATAATCAGAATACATTTCACTGCATCAGTACTATCGCTGTAATTCCACTTGTAACAAAACATGAATTTCTATTAACCCCACACATCAACAACATCAGTTAAACGTCTGAAACGAAAAGGTGTAAATCGCCTCTTCCGAAATCAAGGAATAAAACCTAATACAACGTAGAAGATTAAGTTTCAATGTTCACCGCCTACTGATAACAGCCACAGTTGCCACTTCTTTGTGTAAATCTTGATCCGCATTTCATTAATAATAGCACTATATAACAAATCTTTACTATTTGCGTAGTGTTTACTATTCTTGTTGAAATATTGTAAATGTGGGTGCTAGCATAGCCATGTTTAAGAAGTAGTTAACTATACACTACAAACTACTTAGGCCTGTATGATACGACATAGAATTTTGTACTACATTTGATTAACAATTCTGTACAAAATTTATTCACAAAATTCTGTCTTGTGAAAAAATAGATGCAAATTACGTCAACATTTGAGAGAAAACTGTCAAAATAATTGTGTGACATTGGGTAATGCAGAATTCTATCACGTTTTCATAATATTAGGTTGATGTATAACAATTCTGTACAAAATTTATTAACAAAATACTAAGTGCTAGCAGAGCCATGTTTAAGAAGTAGTTAACTGCAAACTACTTAGGCCTGTATGACACTACACAGAATTTTGTACTACATTTGATTAACAATTCTGTACAAAATTTATTCATAAAATTCTGTCTTGTGAGCAAATAGATGCAAATTACGTTGAAATTTGTGAGAAAACTGTCAAAATAATCGTGTGATTGTGGGTAATACAGAATTCTATCAAGGTTTCATAATATTAGGTTGATGCATAAGTTCGTAGCGCTTTTTTTGTTTATTTTACATGCAAAGCAAACAAGCTACAGCAATAAAGATTGCGAACGAGAAAACAGGTGTAGTTTTGTTGTTGCGAAATA
The DNA here is from genome assembly GCA_014611495.1 of Limonius californicus. NCBI lineage: Eukaryota > Metazoa > Arthropoda > Insecta > Coleoptera > Elateridae > Limonius > Limonius californicus. The sequence goes on from JABXWE010003533.1 coordinate 25,853, forward strand.
AACACGTGGTAAACATTTACTTGTCGGCTCTCTGTGATCGTTGGTTGATAGACACTAAAAGTTGCTCGTTTGCTCATCGATGCAACGCCGATTTTGAACAAAATTCTGTAGGCTTTAGAACATGATTTCGTCTTGCTACTTCTATAACTACCAACACTACGACTAGTGACTAATGACTAATCCTTTGGACTATTTCTCTCATCCCCAATAACTTGGGTTTTACCTTGTCAACTTGCAGGTGTGCATATGCATTTGGTCATGCAATCTGTCTCTCTAAAAATATCCTTCCTTTAGTTAATTTAATGCTAGAGCATTTGATTACTTTTGAGCTATTCTTAAATGTATTTTTTATCCACTTAAATTTTGAAAACATGGACCGGGAAGTATAGATTATGTGTAGGGTATGACAAAATATGAACACAATAGGGTTACAGTGAGTTGCGTAATTTATATTATTTGGTATATTTAATCAATCTGAGATTTTGAATTCAATCAAAAAAATTTTGTATTATAATTTTTTAATTTAAAAATAATAATAGATAAATAAAATAAAATAATAAATTTAATTTCTCTACCCTAAGTTGTGTTAGTATGCAGGTTAATTCTGGACACTATGTGACCAAAATTACTCTAGATACTAACTAAAACCCTACTTTCTAAACGACTGTTAATTATATTTTAATAATAATAATAATAGTCAGAATTTCAACAGGTTTTATTTACTGTTAAAATTGTGACTATTATTATTATGAAATATTAATATGAAATTCAACCACATAAGGCAAGAAAAAATTTTTAAATTGCTATTAATTAAATATAATTTTTTGTTAACAAAAAATACAACTGAAAATGATGGTGAATTAGGAGTCATCATCTTTTTCCGGAGAGAAAACAGTGATTCGAATTGCTCCCTAAACAGGGTACCACGCATTTTAGCTACTTTTCACCCAAATTTCATTGAAACCTAACCTTAGTTTACAATCCTTTTACATAGTGCGGTTCATAATTCGAAGAAGGCAAAAACAAAATGATTTAACAACAACAGCAAGACGTTTACAGAAGGGAACCCAGCATGTGAGCTCATCTAGCAGGTTTTGAAACTGGACCTACAGACATTTTCAAAATTTAAGTAACTGTCCAGTAGTACACAAATTTGTTATACTTAAGCTTCAGCGGATTAGTATGTGTAATAAACCGAACCAACCTCGCGCTGATTAATGGATTCTGCAGCAACGGTAATTAACATGTTTTCAATTTCTGATATAGGTTTTCAATGATGGAAGTGGAAGTAAATTTGAATTCTTTGCTACCTTATTCACTTAATAAAAGTATTAATATATTAATTTAAAAGCGTATACTGTTTTTTATTAGTATTTCTTTACTGAACTAATAATGGAAATCCTAAAAACTAGATTATCTATGTACATTCGCAGATTTCATATTGGCATATTTTTTTCTCAATTTATGGCTCTCAACAGCTAGGTTATTTGCAGCTTCGTAAGAGTATCTGCTAACAAACCTTTTTAAGAGATTTTAAGATTTACACTATATTTCACACTGTATTAATTATTATTGCAGTAGTTTTAATAAACGTAATGCAGATTTTTTATTGGCATATATAAAATATCAATAAATTGTAGAATTAGATTACACGTCATGAAGTCCACTTAATGATTTTAATATTCTACCCACCAAATTAAGTAAATTAAAGCTTAGAGGTTCTCTTACAATCTCTGATTATTTTAAATAACAGGAATACGTATCACTGCCGTAATTCTAGTTCCAAAGATCTAAAAAACGTTCATGATCTGCATATTCCTAACTTCGGCTGAAATGAAATTGAAATCGACTTCTAATAATGAAATCAAAATGCATTAACACATTGGGGTTTGTTACAAAATCTTAAGGGTTATACATTTTCATTTACTTAACGCTGAAGGTTCAGTAAATGTGTTTATCGAAACTTATTAGAACAACCCCACGAATTTTGGTGATGTACACCATATTGGCTTACAACTTTATGAATTCTTTTTTTTGATAGTAATTCTTCTTTTCTTGACCTTATAAATAAGTAATTATGTTTGTTTATTTTTATCGCACTTATAACATTTATTTATTCTTATTATTATTATTATTTATGTTCGTTACATATCACTTGCAATTTAAAATACTTCTTTGGCTTATTTATTTAGACGCATAAGATCATAATCCTATTATGTTTAATAAATAGTTGGTATCGAAATATTATCGTATATAACAATGTAAAATTTGAATCGTTAAAAAATAACATCATCACGCCAGCAATCCTGACAATACTACATACATTAAACCTTTCCATAAAAAATATGTAGGTATGCAGAAGTCAACAATTACAATTACTAGATAGATATCTTGTGAACTAATAATAACAATTAAACAGCTTTATACTATCCATTCATTATATTCAGTTTTACGCCCCTAAAATCCCTCTAATTGAAAGTTTGGGAATTGTTGGAACCGTTTGTTGTAAAATCTTCACATCACAGCAGTAAACAAAGCCTTTCTTCATGTTGCTCCAGCGAACGGAATCCCAACCATATGTGCTGCATACATCGGGACATAACAAATCTTCCGCTGTTAATTTTTTAATAAAAGGATCGTTTAAGGCTACAAAAGCCATACCTTTTTTGGCGCTTGCGTCGTATACTACTTTCCACAGAAATTTAGGTACTGGTAGCTTCCTACTAACATCCAAATATATCTGCTGTAAATTATTGTTTATATCTGGAAGGGTTAGAACGCCGTGTGAACCAGTGATTATTCTCAGCGGTTTTTGAAACCTATCAGCCACTTTTCTCACCATATGTTCTATGCCTAACCAATTTCCGCCGTTAACCGCATCCCACTGCGGACAGGTATTAATGTAAAAGTATGTGGTAAATTGAAATCCGGGATAAAGGAAATCAGCGTCCGGTGCGAGGTGTCCACGTGTTAAGAAAGATTTTTTGTGTATATATTCCGCCGCTAACTGTTCAGATCCTAAAAGTTCTGAAAATACCCTCTTTTGGCTTGTTTGCTTGTAGGCGTTATTCGGCGAGAGGCCCTTTACGACACCGTCATTTTGGAAACCTGGGCGATAACTCTGTACCGATGCAGCTGTAACACCATGAACACATTACAAATTTTCGAAATATGTGATTTCCTAATATGAAAATCTGACAAAGAAATTAAAAATCTTATTTTGTTCCTAATTTGAAAATCTATCTGTTTTACTTACCTTTTATAGCCTGTCCATATAGAGTGTGCTCAGCATACAAAGCGTTTCCTTCGTTGCTGTCATAACATGCTTGAATAAGGGTAATCCAGTCACTTTGAACTTTGAATCCTATGTTGATTGTATGTCCTTGATTATTTCCACATCCTGAGTTTGTTACAACAACACTGCCCTTTGTGGGAATATTACACGCAAGACTGTTGAATTGGTATTGCTCGTTAAAAACGTTCAGTGTCTCCCCACCTACGCAAGTTGCTGCCGTTAAGTTGTTTCCACCTAAAACACAAGATTTTAAACATAATATTTACTACAGACAACCTTCTTCCATCAGATGGTTTTATGTAAAGGTTTGGTAGGAGGTAAATGTTCTCGGAAGAACAGGGAGTATAAAAATCCTAAAAGTATCTTATATTCTCCTCGTTTTTTCTTCGGGACGAGCTGACGCTGCACGCGATGAGTGCAATACAGTAAACAATAAAGATCTAATCATTTACCTCGTAAATGCTCGTTACATCAGCATCTGATAATATCCGAGCTCGTCTTAAGCGGGTTAAAATATCCTTTGGTGAACGCGATCGTATCTTTTAATAAAAAAACTTTTCAATTCATATGTTTTTTAGTGAATGTGTTTGGATTGCCTAAATTGAGTTGCGCATAGGAGGAGCATATGCATAGGATCTATATCCACAAAAGAAAAATAAATTAATAAGGAATTTTTGTAATAATAATGCAGATATGGTACGACAATACAAACGAAGTAAATCTACACGAATCTTTGATCTATAAAATTTGATATCTGCGATTAGGTGGAAATGGGAAGCGTTACATGATATGTTACATTACTACGTGACGTATTTAAAAGAGGAAATAGTAATGTTGTGATAACGATACTTCCGGACCATTTGTCTATTATAATTCTTACATCATTGTGTATCTTATGTTGCTTGCTTCTTGCTTTGAAAGAGCGAGATCGAGGACGCGGTTTCTTATGTTACTATCATATTTTAATTGCTATTTGGACAATATTTCAAATTCATTCTAAACTAACAGATTTAATTCAATTTTTCTTAAACTATTGATTCAGTTAATAAAAATCAGTAATACCCGTTTTTTCAAAAATAAAATTACAAGTATGTGTTAGAAAGCACTATTTTGGTAATAGTATTAGTAGTAGTGATTTCTCATTCAATTTCTCGTAGTTTATATTACCTAAAGATGGTAAGGCGTCACAACCCTATATCCCTACATATTTGTAAGAAATGCTGCAACTACCGGAGAATTACAGACGTCTCCGTCAAATTTCATGCAAGTGTATAAGTAAATGGACTAGAATCGAAGGGAAACTTCGTTTCCGCATTCATATAGTTTAGTGATGAGGCTACTGACACTGTAATGCATGCCCAGTTTTCGGAGAGAAAACGAAAATTGTCAACAGCGTGGAATAACAGCACATACGAGATGTTTTAAGGAAAAAGATCAACGCAACACTCTAAGTATGCTGTAATAAGTCTATACTTATGAATGGTGCATATTTTCCCGATGGGGGCATTTTCCACTGATAAATAGGTTCAAATAATTAAATATCACCATGTAGATTGAACCCAAACCGAAGTTTTCAATTCAATGCCGAGAGGAACCAGAGATATAAGAAGATATCTGCATAGTATTGCTTAGGTTTCGAGCCCAAGCCAGAATCGAAGGTTTACTCAGAAGGCGATCGCTGTACCAATTGAACTACCACCACATCATACTATCTACTTAACAGAAATTAGATTACTAAAAGTCGAAATTCACAAAATACTAATATAAAAGTTTTCTTATCTACATTAATATTTGCTATGGATAATCGAAATATAGATGCAGAAAATTCCTGAAGATTGCGAAGAAGCAGTTGAATCATAATCAAACTCGGTTATTACAAGATCTTTGGGATTGTAAAACTTTGCACGTTATACCTACTACTTTTGTTCCGTAAAACGTCCATCATTTGGGTTATAAAAAATAAAGAGGGTATTTAGTATGAAGAGAAATAGATTTTCATATTCAAATACTGCCCAAAATGTTAAAGTCACGATTATGAAATTAAAATGAAAACGCACACTTGGATTTATACACAGATTAGTTACGGTAGTTTAGCTCTTTTTATGAATAATTCACCCATGTTTAATTATTTGTATGCGTTATATTTTAAATCCCTAAGTCTATGCAAGTATATAAAACCACATATCTAGACTCAGGAAATATTTCGCTCAAAAACAGGCGTAAAAAATATGTGTAAAGTGCAATGGGAAAACCATTTGCAACGAAAATAGACATATCCAAACTAGACATTCCAAGGTTTGCTCTTTATATGCCCTAAAATCCTTAACAGAATTTTCTAGATAATGTTTACTCACTAGAAATTATTTTCTAGGTGACACAAGTTACAAATACTAAAATATTTTATATTTCGCGCTAGATTTGCTATATATACTCAGTTTCATATGAAATGTACCACCCATTAAAAATAAAGCTACGTGTTTGCTTCCTTTAACTGCACATCACAAGCTTGTTAGGCTTGCTTGGTGTCGAGAGCGGCATCATTGGAATCAGCAACGGAACGACATTTTCTTCAGTGACGAATAAAGATTTTGTTTGTGGCAAATTACGGCCGTAGGAAGAGAAGAAAGACGAAATCTAGAGTTTGTTGAAAGACGCGATACAGCTTTAACACCTGGTGTTATGGTTTGTGGTGCTATTTGTTTTGGTTGAGGATCACCTCTTGTGTTCGTCCCAGGCACTTTAAATGCTCATCGCTATATTCATAATGTCCTGGAACCGGTGTTAGTACCATTCATGCAGACGTTGCCAAACGGTATTTTCCAACAGGATAACGCACATCCACACACTACAAACATTACCAGAACAAGCAGAATTACAAATGTTGCCCTGGCCTGCACGTACACCGAACTTATCACAGATCGGACATCTTTGGGACATGATGAGCCGCCTACCAAAATTATTGCCAAGAGCTCCTAACAACTTAGACGAGCTGAAACACCAACTTGAGGTTATATGGAACGAGATACCCCAGGAGAACATAGACCACTTGATAGAAAGCATGCCACGACGAGCAAATGCTTGCATTGCTGTTCATGGCGATGTTACACATTATTAATTTTGTTTTCGTGGTTGTTATTGTTTTCTTATAATTGTAAACCTTTTTTTATGAAAACCTGAACATTTCATACGCAATAATGAACATTATTTTAGCAAAATTTCAAACCCGTAGCTTTATTTTTAATGGGCGGTGCATTTCATATCATCTTTTGAATAAGAAGAAAATTAAAACGTCTTGATTATTGACCCAAAAAATGTAGGTGTCGAATGGGTGAAATAAGCTCCCATTAGAAAGCTTGCTTTGTATGATACGGTATAATTTATATAATTTAGACAATAAAAATAAATTTTCAAAAAATGAAAACCTCCAGTATAATTTTATTCATTATTTCAGAAATATTCAGTTAATATAATTGCTTAATAAATTGAATTATGCAAAAAATGCCCTTCGGTCGAACTGAATTGTTTAACATCACGCGATACTTGATACATTGCGTCCATGGACATCGGGGTGCCATAACAATGCTAGCAATTAATTGTTTACTTTAATAAAGGAGCAAGCATCTGTAGCTACCTCTTCAATTTGCTGATTTATTTATTTATTCTAGGCAACCAAACTTGTGCTACTATGACCAATCACCAACGCCAGAGAACGTTCCTATCACAAACAGCAATTTTACCTAACTAGGATTTAAAACATATTATGATGGATTTTTTACATGTCCTGCGATTTTAGTTTCTGTCAGAGGGGAATAACCCCTTACTGGTTATAAAAAATCACCGACTTCGTTTGGCGTTACGCCAACTCAGAATCGAATCCGGCCATATGGCAATTAGGAGCCAAAATAGCCCAAAATAGCGCCATCAATAACAGCGTAGGGTAAAACTAGCGCCAACACCCTTTTTCTTCGAGTGATTTTTGTCTCTTACGAGACGTAGCAATCTTCTCTTCTATACCTGTGTTGCGCGTTTAAAGTGACACAAACATTGAAGACCTACAGCTTAACGTGGACTCCGAACCACGGGAAGTGTAAACACTTCTACTCGAGAGAAGAGTTACTAGGCAGAATACCTCGCTGGTTTGCCGTTGCCTTGCAAGGGACTACGGCCCTTAAAAGACCGATGTTCCGGTACTGAGAATTGAACCCAGGGCCTTCCGCGTAGAAGTCTAACGCGCTAACCTCTAGCTCATGACCGCCAACATACCCAGGATAGTATAAATAATGATTTTCACTTGACTTCGTGTAAATTTTAGGTTTCCATAAATAACAGATCTGCATTATCTTCAACTTCTTGAATAATTCTTTGAAAATAATATACCATAATTAAATATCATCTACTATCATATCGTATCATGTACTATCTTTTCTGGTGATATTTATACTTGGGCCTATTTTTACCCGGCGCTATTATTGTTGGCGATATTTTTGAAGCGTTATTAATAGCGTATACCACATCTGCGCTATCGTCGCTATTTGGTACTGTACATATATGAATTAGGCATTCTTGGTACTAATTGAGTATAGATGTTAAATCTGATTGAACCGAGGAGATTTGGAGTTCTTTGCATTTACAGATTACTATAATGGGAAACCAACTTTTGAAACCTTCTGAGAAATAATACACTAGATTGGGATGTTTAACGTGGAGACCTTTCAAATATATAGTTTCCGGGGAAGCACTTCGTGGAATTAAAATTCTTTAGTTAATCGCATTTTTAAGGAATGCTTTTCGCAGAAACATTTCTATGAGTATAATGTTATAATAGGCGATCAACTCAATTTTTACAAGCTTAGCTATTAAACCTATACTCTGGGAAGTACAACAAATAAAAGAATAACACCAACCGCAATTTCTCGTGGATTTTCTCTATAAAACTACATATATAACAGTGGATTTTCTATTTCATAGTGTCAAATGTTTTAATACTTGCATGTATATATTAATAAAATTTCTAAATATTTCAGTTAAATAAGCAAATCAATGTACAATTGCATTTTGCACAATTATGCGATCATATTTAAATTAAAGAACTTCACATTGCCTCGCTTTAATAAAAATACCCAGCATACCTTAATTAAAAAGCCATGCTAAATTTTTGGCATTTTTAAAACTACAACCTCTAAAATTAGATAATTTTTCAGATGGTTACGTATAAATGTTTCTGTCTACTCTGAGAATAATAAAATATAATATCAAGCAATATCATTTCCTTAGATGGGATTGCTTACGAATTACAGAATTTTGAAATTACTCAAATGGATGTTTTGTGCGAGATTATTGATTGAATACATATTAATAAATATAAATTTATATAAAGTCATTTTAAGAAAATTTATTTTGTAAATCTTTCAACCTTAGACATCTACGGTATTAAAAGATTTTAAGATCACAAAATATTAATGAGATTAAAATAAAGTAATTACTTACTTTGCTGTAATTTATTTTTTATAGGCGGACAAAACAAATCAATCGATTCCCCCGCTCTTATTTGAATTGCCCCTCTTTCTGGAATTACCACATCATATTTTGAATTCTTAGTGGCTAAAATGATAGGCTGATTGCGATCATCTGCTTTTGGAACCGATATAGAGCAACCTAAAACAGCAAATATTATCAAATACACCCAAAATAATAACTAATATCTTAGAAATGCAAAACAAGGTTGAAAAATATTACAAATATAAGATTATATCAGCAAATAAACCTTCAGTCCCTGTGAAATTTGACCTTATTATTGAATAATTAAGACCAAAACATTTATCTTTGTTAACTTACCGTTACGTTGTGCTATGTTTGGTGTTAACTGCAGAAGAATACACGTCGTAACGAAGTACCTTAACATTTTATACGATCACTAAATACTCCCGTGTTCCGTCAATACTGAACAAGGCAAGCCGGTGGCTTACATTTATAACATTTGCAGTTCTATAAACAGTTAGAAATGGCTCCTTTGTGCCTAGACTAGTGGTCTGAGCTCACCACGTCAGTTGTAATACTTTCATTATTCTTCTTTTATGTTAATCTAAATCAGTTGATCCTTGTTTGTGTTTTTAACAGTACTGAATTAAGACATTTGTATTGATTGTGTAGGTTCTGCTTATATAAAATCAGTTTTCCAGTTCAGTATGTATAGACGTTTTCAAAATTCGTTCCATGGGTTACACTAATTAAACATATAACCGCAGGATAGGGTAATCCACATCGATGTAGGTATTACAATATACAGGGTGGTCCACAGGAGACTACGACCTACTATTCCAAGAATAGGCAAACCAAAGATGCTGCGATATGTAAATTTTTATTTGCAGTATTATGAACCAACGATGTCTATTTGACATGCTTGACAGCTAACTGTAAAGCTAAAGCCAAACAAAGCGTAAATGATATGTATTCAAATGTAGAAAACCCGACATGATCTTAATCTTCGTTAAATGCTTCGGCGGCTGCAAGATATATGGTCAAAGGTATCCACACCGAAAGTGCCCTAGTGGAATAATGTCGAAAACTAGAAGCAGAACTAAGGGAACATTGGCCACCTATCCAATCACTTTTTTTGACAGCTTCGGCAATAGTTGCATTAATACAACGATATATTTACTTTTATTAATGTTTTTAAAATTTTGTTTGCTATGCAAGAATACACAAAAACAAGCAAAAACAACTAACTACTTCTTCTTCGAGTGCATTGTTTCATACGAGACGTAGCTATCTTCTCTCCTATGCCTGTATTGCGCAGTTTCAAACTAGCACAAACAGAGAGGACCTACAGCTCACTGTGGGCTCCGAGTCACTGGGAGTGTAAACACTTCTACTCCAGACCAAATTTACTAGGAAAATATCTCACCGGTTTGGCATTGCCTTTGCGAGGGAAATTGGACGTCAAAAATCGGACATTCCGGTACTGGGAATTGAACTGCAGACCATCAGAGTAGAAGTCAAACGTACTGACCTCTAGCACATGACCGCCTCTGAATTACTAGCTAGTAAGTAATAACGAAACGTAATTATCCCTATTAGTTAAACAATAATGTTTTCCTACTTAACCAATGGCTTTTTGTCAATTAGAGTGACTGTGCGAAGCTATCTAAAAAGTATAGTTACGTTAATGCCAGTATGATGAAAGTTACCAAAAGAAAAGTGTTTAATTGTAACTTCCAAAAGCTGTTACTCCGTAACAAAGCGTTTTCGGATCCATATCCACAGGAACTTTGTTTTAACGAGGTCTGGAAAGTAGCCCCTAAGACTCCTTGTCATTAAATATCAATAAATGCTGGTTATTTGTGAAGAATGTGAAAATGTTTGTGCAGAATGTTTTTAGAAGGTACCAAATATCAGCTATAAGTAAACTAGAATTTCGAAATTTGGAATTGGAATTGGAATAAACTTTTGATGCCAAAACCGATCCTGAAATCAAATGTGCAATACTTCAAGGTTGGTAAAGTAAAGTAAATAGGGTAATATAAACATCTATTTAGGAACCTTGCAATACCTTACCCCAAACATCCTCAAATGGGCAGAGGCTCAGGTAAATTTTGTTATTTTTTGTAACTTAGAACATTTACATCGAAAAATTTCGATAACGGCGCAAGATATCGACTTTCAACAAGACTACCTTTTTGTGTGAAAATGTTCCAGTTTTAATAATTTCTGTTGAAAAAAGGTGATGAAACTCCCCGCGCAAAAAAATTACGCAATTACCGGAGCCTCCGTTCATTTGAAGCTCTTTGGCTTTGAAGATCTGTATCTCTCTTAGGAAGCATTTTTGACCCATGTCCCTAAGAATATTTTCCTTTATTTTATGAAAAGAATCAACACACAGAATATTTTGATACCTTTGCAAAATACCCTGTAGATAGATGTTAACTAAATGTACTAGTTTAACAAGAAACGGTTAATTCTAAGAGCAGCACATTTATATACTTACTTGTTACATAAAGCATATCATCATATAGGGTTTCTCACGGGAGTAGAACCATATTTATAATGCGGATAAAATAGATACATTTTCCCAATTTGTGTGAATGTACTTTCGTTGGGAATTACATTCTGGAAAAAAGAAGAACCAGAAGGTAATATATCACTTATGCTCTTTAAAGCAAACAAAAATGTCTACAGGAAATCGGTTATGTACATACCTAAGATATCAAGAGAGTTATTATTATTCTGAAAATAAAATCACACCTACCAGAACAACTATAACTTTCGTTCCCTGTTTTTGTGATATTCGACAGAAATACAGGGATTTCATATAGTGCGGCCATGATGCTACAACAAAACAGTACGTGCACTTCATTATGAATTTAATACATCATATATAAGGAAATAATTTGTTTGATTTTCCTACTAATAGTGCGGCCATGATGCTACAACAAAACAGTATGTGCACTTCATTATGAGCTTAATACATCAGATAGAAGGAAATAATTAAGTTATATCTAGCTATATCTCCTATTTTAGTATTATAACATCTTTATTCTGCTATTAGAATGATGTGTTGTAAATTTATGAATATTTTTTGATGTTTTTGTTAACTTATAAATGAGTCAATTATACTCCTATTATTTTAGAGAGTAAACGGTGTAAGTAATACCTAAAACGTATTCATACAGTTTAAAACTTTATAAAAAGTATTTAGATGAGGATTTCGAAAATATAATTCTCAAATCCTTTGCACATGTTTTAATCTTCTGGGAAACCCGATAGAAGAAAATCTATAGATCATTTCACTCTGACTATGCAGTACAGAGAACATACGACAATGTTATTTAAAGGCAAACTTCACCTGCTGCGTTGCCGCTTGTAGACCGCCGCAGGCACCCAGGGGATGTCGCACTCAGGTATACTTAAAGAAATTTTAAATCTTCGTGTAAGCTGGGAAAGGCAAGTATATCTTCGATTTGTAGAGGATAATGCAAATTAAGGTAATCGTTGGTACTTTGAAATAGTTATTGAATTATAAGTGCAATATAACTTAATATATCAGTAATAATAGATAGGTAATTATGCTTGGAATGTAAATAATAAACATCCCTATAGATAAATAATAATTAGTATTTATCATAACTGCAATGTACTTAATTACTCACTTAATATATGAGGAATAATAGGTAGATAATTAGGTGAATCAACGCCATTTCGAAGGTGTCTACAAAGCAATAAAGAAATACAGATCAATACGTGCAATATTTCATGCTGTAAACTTCAACAAGGTATTAACAGATAAGCCGATTGCAATAAAAAAGGCGGATTTATTATGATTGACGTCTTCGTGTTCAGTTTTAAGCAACTTTCTGGGGAAATATGGCAATACTGTAGCCCTATCCCTGTACACTGCATAGTCAGAGTGAAATGAGCTATATGTTGGTTTACTGACTACTAGAGGTTACTGAAAGGTAGGACATATGGATATCTCGTTTTATAGAATGTATACCATGCCGGGTATTAGAATGCCATATTTCAATTTTCCAACCTCGTCTATAGTAAATACAATATACTGTACTGTATTTATGAGATTTGCAAATATTCTTCAAATATACAAGCATCTCCAAGACTTTCAATTAATCCTTTTAGAGACATAAACCTGTCTTTTATTTTAATCTAAATTGTATGTCTGCAAAATTGGTTGTCAGCAAAACTGATTGGTAAAGTAGATTAGATTAGCGAAATCTTATCTGTCTTCTAAAAATAAACACTAAGTCTAAGTTACACTTAACAATATTTTCCTAAAGTATCTTAACGAATATTTAATGACATATTAGCCTCTATATTAATGGGCAGGAAATGATTATCTTAGATAATAATAAATAGTTTATCAGAAACAATACACATGTGACATAATTTTACTTTGCTCCCAAATTGTGTTAATCATTCTAATTGCCTTATTATATTTCTAATGGATACATATTAAATTAATCTTATGCAAAATTTTATTAAATATTAAAATGTGACCATTTTTGTGCGAAGTGTATATACTTTTGTTTAAAAGAACTTAGACATTGCAAGTTAATCTAACTTTATTGCACAGTTGCGAAGATGTAATATTATCAAAAACTGTACTACAAAGGAAAATCTAGGAAATGTGAGGGACGTGCAAATACAGACGAGCTTTATGAGTCAACCCCCGGACCGTGGTAAGAAGAGGTGTAAAAGCTTACATTTTGTAGCCTCGCAAATGAGGAGCAGCAGCAATAAACCTATAAATCGCGTTTTATGGTTTTATAGTCTTCTACGCGGGAACTAGATTGAGTAGAGCGAACCCTCGCTTACCAAGATGTTCTTGTCAAATCACAGAGTTGTACAGTAAAATTTACACTCTTATTATCTTACAACTCAACGAAATTGTTTCTTTACATATTTGATAAATATACTTCCATACTTTCAAAACTTCCTTTCCACAAAGCTCTCGTTAGGGACGCCGTTTATAAAAAATTAGTTTTGCAAGCGAAATTTTAAAGCACGTTTAACATATTAATATCTTAGTGTAGGAATAATTTATCAAACATTGTTGTCCTATATGTTGTGTTCAAGAAAGAAAATGTTTATTCGCATATTTAGTACCTAAGGGAGTTCAGGCCAATAGTTTTTTGTAAAATGTTTATTAAAACATCAGTATTAATTCTGAAAAATAAATAAAAACTGTTTACAACAAAGAATAGATGGTTCCTAAAAATTTTGTACTGAAACCTGCAGTTCTTAAATTTTAAAACTAACTTATAACTTGGTCTTCATTTATAAAATATCCTATAAATGGTCGAATTAGCAAATAAATCTGTTTTCCTAAAAAGTAGTATATCTGGTAGGAAAAGTAATAGATTTCCGGACTATTTAAGATGTGAGTCCGGAAATTACAATTTTCCCATTAGTTATAGGTAAATACTATTTTTTCTCCAATCGGACTTAATTAATATTTTATTATTTTTTATTTATAAACATCAGATAATTATTACGCCTTAGTTAAGAAAATAACACATAGAGGGCGTTATATGGATACACAGTAAACATATTTGAAATAACCTTAGAATTGAATTAAATTATCAATGTATATTGGGATTGTTATTAAGCTACTAAGCTAATTTAAGAAGCAGACGAATAAATATTACAGAAAAGTCATATGCTTTCATGGCAAAAAGGATGATGGGGTTTACCGAAAATTGTACATATGTTTGCTGACCTCAGCGTTGACAGCAGACCAGATGGAAATATTAACTTTCCGGCCTAGGCTTTTCCCTTTTCCGGCTTTTTTATTCGTTCAGTTGTGGTTGCCTAACAACGATTACCACATGTAGCAATAATAAACTTTTAGGAGCGAAGACACGTCGGAACGGTACCTATTTTAGTCCGATCGGATAAAAAAAATATAACAACACTTGGTATTTTATAATTTCATTAATTTTTAAGAACGTTCTGATTTTCTCATTGTAAAAATATCTATAAGTAGCTGGTTGAATTGAAACACATTTGTTATTTGTAGTTATAAAATTTTTAATTTAAAAATTGTTTAGTACTTAATTCAATTTTCTCAGTAAAAATATGTTGAAAGTGGAAAATTAATTTTTGTGTGCATTCTGCCTACTAAGTCTAAATGCTTAAACTTCTCCGGATTCGAAGCACTTAACTTAAAATTGAAATTATAAATGCAAAAAAATGTGCTTACAACAGCTTTATTGTAAACTCCGAAAATAAGGTAAAAGATACTTGGAAACTAATCAACGCTGAAAGAAATGGCGGATGTTCAGTTAAACCTGATCCAGATATTGCACCGGATCTTTTTAACGATTACTTTGTTACAATAGCCAGCAATTTAATTGCGTCACTTCCCCATACTAACTATGACGCGATGGATCTGCTTGAAGCAGTCCCAACTCCAACTTGTTTGTTTAATCTTGAAAGTGTTACACCTGAGGAGGTTTGTGAAGCTATAATGTCTTTAAAAAATTCAAGTTGTCTAGATGTTTATGACTTGAACAGGAAAATAGTTAAAGAGGTAATAGATATAATTGCATTTCCTTTATCCGTGCTTATAAATGCCTGCTTTAAATCTGGTGTTTTTCCTGAAGAATTTAAAATCACAAAAGTGATTCCACTTTTTAAAAAAGGTGATGAAACTGTTATTGACAATTACCGCCCTATTTCAATTATCCCAATTTTTGCCAAAATATTCGAAAAAATTATAAAGGCTAAACTAGTTAAATATTTTGAGGATAACTCTCTCTTTAATCCTAGCCAATTCGGTTTTCGCAGCAAACAATCTACAACTCAAGCCGTTCAGAAAGTGGTTAACTATATAGTCGAGGGGCTTGAGGAAGGTAATCATACGGCTGTTACATTATGCGATCTCTCGAAAGCCTTTGATTGTGTCCCGCACGATGTCATTTTGCAAAAACTAAGTTTTTATGGTGTAAGAAATTCATCGCTCAGTCTTTTCACATCTTATTTTCAAAATAGAACACAATGTGTGAACATTAACAACGTAAATTCTGCGCTCAAACAAGTAGTGCACGGCGTCCCTCAGGGGTCCGTATTAGGTCCTCTTCTATTCATTATTTATATTAACGACCTGTACCATTACATGGTTCCTGAATGTTGTGTGTTATTTGCCGATGACACTACTTTACTTTCTTCTGCGAAAACTCTGGATAGCTCTCTACAATTGTCTGTGCAAAGTGAGAAACAAGCTGAAAAATGGTTCTACACCAATAAACTTAAACTTAATCAAGACAAAACTCAAAGGATTACTTTCTCATCTGTCAATAACGTAACGATAGGGGTCAACGTCCATATGCTAGGAGTGGTACTTGACAATTCCTTAAACTGGTCGTCTCATGTTGACTATCTTAGCAAAAAAGTATCCAGCGTCGTATTCCTGCTCAGAAATTTAAAACAATTTGTAACCCCTGACATTTTAAGATTGGCGTATTTCTCGCTATTTCATTCACTCATCAGTTATGCCACAATTTTATGGGGAAACTCACCACATGCTTTAAGGATTTTTCGTCAACAGAAAAAAGTAATCCGGATTCTTGGGAATGCAGGCAGCAGGGAGCATTGCCGTCCTATATTTATTAAATTTGGGATAATGTCATTACCATCTATATATATCTATGTGACCTTGCTCAAAATTCACAAGAATATAGACAATCTTCCTGTTAACAGAGACTTTCACGAACATAACACGAGACTCGGTAATGCACTAAGGAATTCTCGATTTAGGCTTCGAAAATCCGAAAAGAATTCCTTGAATCTCAAATTATACAATCATTTACCTGTTTTTGTGAAAGCCTTGAATTTCAGCTGTTTCAAATTCAAGGTAAAACACTATTTAATTGACAAATGTTTTTATGGCGTTCAGGAATATTTGGACACTCCCTTTTGTTTACATGTTTAGAAGTTTCGCTGTAATATGCCGTTTATTGTAAAACTTTTTATGTACATGTGTTTTATAATATCTATTGCCAGACCTGCTGTAAATATATTTTTATATGTAACACAGTTAAATAAATTATCAAATTATCTTATCTTATCTTATCTTATAATTAATTTAGTGAAACTTTTTCACTTTATTACAAACTACCATCTTTACAGAACCTAATGAGCACAACCACAATCTCAAAATTTATCTGATTTTCTCACATGCAATACCAAGACTCTATTACCAATTTACGTTATCTTATATTATACGTATTGTCTTTTACATTGGCTGCAGTTCGTGTTCCAGCGTTCAGGTAAACGGTACTAAGCACCTTGGCCTATAGGAAATCGAATACAATGGTCTGTGGATGTAAAAATAACTTATTTTGTCAGCCAGGTCGCTTTAAGTTCCTCTTAATCTTAAAACTTCATACTTGAAATTAGGAGAGGCGCAAAAACATTTACCTGTCGAAATCAAGTTTATAATGACAATTTTGAAATTAATTACATATTTCGGTATCCAACTTAAAATTTCGAGAATAAAATCAACAAAATAGTTAAAATGAAAAATCCACTTTTTGAAATGCAAGTCAATATTTCTACTTGAAACAGGATATTTCAACTTTTGACATAATACTTCAAGATTAAAATGTCGAGTTGCATAATTAGAATTTCGAATTAAAAAGTAAATAACAAAATCTTAATCTTAACTATGAAATTTCAGTATGAAACTTGAACTACGAGATTATAATAAACAGAAACAATTAGATTTCTAGCTAATAATTCGTAATTTTAGCGCTCTATATGAAACTATGAGAGGCTTAATTTTTAATTTGGCCCCTTTTTTTTAAATGAAAGTTTAAAGAAATAATTACCTATGGAGATGTAAAAGCAAAAATTCGAATTTAAAATTTTTGTTTAGAAATTACAATCGTGATTTCGACTTTGCACTTGACATTTCCAGATCGAGATCAGTCAACATTTCTGTTGGGATTCCACCATTAAACTTAATTTTATTTAAAGTGTGAAGTATTATTGGATATCAAATCTAAATTCTAGATTGTACGGTTACAGTAGACATTTCGAAATTAAACTCATTGATCCCAAACTTTTGACGGTGTTCAGTCACTTGTTCGCCTCCGTTTGCTCGCCATCGTTTGCTCGCCATCGTTTGCTGGGCATCGTTTGCTGGCCATCGTTTGCTCGCCATCGTTTGCTCGCCATCGTTTGCTCGTCATCGTTTGCTTGCCCTCGTTTGCTCGCCATCGTTTGCTCGCCATCGTTTGTTCGCCATCGTTTGCTGGCCACCGTTTACTCGTCACCGTTTGTTCGCCATCGTTTGCTCACCATTGTATGCTCGCTATTGTTTGCTCGCCACAGTGTGCTCGCCACAGTTTGCTCGCCACAGTTTGCTCGCCACCGTTTGCTCACCTGTCATCCGATCACGAGACTCTGTTCGATAATTCTTTGCTCGCCAAGCCGATTACTAGCTAGACAGGTTCTCGAATGAAATTTCATTCGTAAAAAAAATTCTGTAGACATTAATATATGTTATTGGTAATCCGCAAAATCTTTAAATTTCTGCAAGCAAAATTGACAATCAAGGCAGAGCTGCCTGATGTATTTGAATTTATATAGGCTAATACTTATCGTATCGGTCTTAATCTTGAGAGTTTGGCAACAAATCATACGGTTTGTTTGAGCATTTCAGTTTGAAAATTGCGAATTAGCTTTCTTTAAAGAAAATGCTACCGAAAAATTTATTTTCTGCTTCCAGTTCCAAAAACTTATTGAACTAGATATATTTTTAATAAAACTCTCGATTTTAAAGTTTGACTAGCCGTTTCCACACATGCGCATATATAAATCTTTTGAGACAACAAATTTTTCGTGTTCTCAATGTATAAACGAATATTTCTTTAAAATCTCAATTTTATTATTTAACAAAATTAATACTTTCCTTATACCTAAAGTATCTGATATTATATGTAAAGTTTTTAATTATAAACTAAACGATGTCCTGAATTATTTTACATACGAAGGTACCTAACCAAATAAATTTGTTCTTCTGCATATGCAGTTGCAGTTATAGTACTGCGAGCAAGGTGTCTATCGAGCAAACGGATGGCGAGCAACTTCGCGAGCATCGCTCCCGGCCAGCAATCGGCTTCGAACAATCGGTGGATAGCAAGTGGTGGCGAGAAAATTATATAGCACTTCTGACCAACCTAATGTTAAGATTTCTAGAAAATGTCGAAATGTCAGTATTATTTTTAATGTGGACTGTGTAAGCCTTTATACTGATAATACAGAATGTGTAAAAAATACTATAAAAATCAAGAGAAACGTAAGGGTCGCGTTTCCGTACTACTGCACTAAAAATAAATGGATTTCTTGAGAGCATCATTTTGTTAAAGTCGAGTTAGCAGTGATGTAGTGGTCAACGCATCATGACTTGGCGCTAATTTTCTGCAGGCGAACGGGTTCGATTCCCACTCAGTGTATCAAAGCAAGAATAAGCCTAACAAACCGAGTTTTCTAAAGCTAATTTTAGAAAGAAACTATTTCGGTTAAAAACGTCACAGGAATGTCTAATTCTTTTTGCGAAAATGCGGGTGGGTTCGATTCACATTCAATATACATGGCCATTATTGTACAGTTAACCGTGCGTTCATGTCTAAACTAGTCCGTGCCAATAACTTTAATTTAAACAAAAAATACGTCAATTTGGGTGATAAGTTTAAAATCGTTAGTGGTTGAATTTTAGGATTCACCTCTTCACCCCCAGATATGCTTCCTTCAAAGCTTCGAATGGCACCCCTGACCTTGTGATACATTAATTTAAAGGTAGAAGATCCTAATCTGCTCATGTAAAAAAATTGTATTCGATTGATTCGTTTAAGAGATATTTCTTCGAAAAATTGCTATCCTAATAAAAGTGTACGCCGCTGTTGGGTAGGTAATAACTAGGCTTAGGATAATTATGCGTTTGCATATTTGCATATGCAAATGCATATTTTAGATATTTTTGGTAATAAATGCGTATTTTAATTGTTTTGAGTATTCATGCATAAATTGCAGCATTTCTCTGTTTAAATTGCATAGTTATACAATTTTTTGTTATCAAGTATAGATTTACGTCTTCGTCAAGCAGTCTGGGAATTTCCAGAAATTTTAAATAATCTTCTAAACTCATTCATTCTGCATTTTGAATGGCTAGGTACTTTCTTAGTTGTTAAGCTTCGAAAACCCAGAATACTTGTAAATACTAAGAGGATTGACAGGGTTTGAGTGGCTCTGTTGCGTTAACGGAGAACCTGTGAAAGTTTAAAAAGTGTATAAGTGCTATTTTAAACCAGTTTGTGAGGGGCTATGATGATTTCACAACAGATGGGCGTCTGTAATTTTGTAAATACTGTTGCGACAAGCAAAAAGTTCCAAGTTACGCAGCATCTCCAAACCGAGAATAACCAACGGCAAGTGTTAGTTTCTGCTTTACCAAGGCATGGACCTATACGTTCAGAATTTAATGAAGAAATTTGTAAGGCTTTTATTTGCGCTGATATTCCGTTGACTAAATTAAAGAATGAAGTTCTTTGCAATTTTTTGGAAAAGTACACGAAACAGAATATTCCAGACGAATCGACATTAAGAAAAAATTGTGTTTCCGAGTTATATGCAATAAAATTACACAAACTAAGAGAAAAAGTAAAGGATCACAGTATTTAGGTGTCTTTAGATGAAACAACCGATGCAGAACAAAGATGCATAGCAAATTTTCTGTTTGGTATATTAGGAGTTAACGAAGAAAAAAATAAATCATATCTGCTGACTTTAAAAGTCTTGGACAAAGTGAATCATTCAACAATTGCTACTTTTTTCAACGGCTCTCTAAGCTTATTGTGGCCGTCTGGAATTTTATATGAAACAATGCGAGTGGTTTGTAGTGATACTGAACCATATATGTGCCAAGCAATGCGAAGGCTGCAGATTTTTATCCAAACATGATACATGTGACCTGTTTAGCACATGATTTACACCGAGTAGTTGACTTAGTTCGCAATCTTTATTCAAACGTTAACGTGCTGATATCATCTGTGAAGAAGATTTTTCTCAAAGCACCCAGTCGCATGCAGAAGTTTCGGGAAATTGCGGGGGACGTTCCACTTCCGTCCGCGCCAATAAATACAAGATGGAGAATTTGGATCGATGCTGCTGTGTATTACGCCGCAAATTTTAAAATTGTGAAGAAAGTTGTTAATGAATTCGACTCTGAAGAATCACAGGGTATTCCGAGAAAAAAGGAATTCGAAACGATTTAATTTTTATTCGAGCTAATTTGGCTTGTATTTCAATTGCAATCTCTGAACTAGAAGCGAACAGATTATCTTTGCAAGACAGTATACAACATAATAATTAATGGTAGAATGTACCGTATTTTGGTACTTAATCTACGGTCAATTTTTTACTTCTTTTACTTTTCTGCATATTCTCGTTATGACAAATAATGTGCGAATAGTTGGATCTTAAGTCATTTATTTCTGATAATAAGACTTACAAATGGTGTATACTTTACAACAACGAACAAAAATCATCTTTCTTTTCCCACCAACTCTATTCCAAAAGTGGTTAAGTTGACAAGTATTTCAGTTGGTTCCATACATACACTGCTAAAAGGGAACTAACTTTTTCCTTATAAAATACCAATTCTCCAACTCAGCGAAGGCTATTATGGCAGAAGATTTAAGTTTTGTGAAGTAACGTCGCAGAGAATTAAAAATGATCCAAATTGTGTAAAAATTATTTATTTAGCGATGAATCAACTTCTTATTTAAACGGTTTTGTCAATAAATATTATTTGGGCCTATGAAAATCATCAAGTATTTCGACAGGATCATACTCACTTTGCTGCAAATGTCAATGTGTGGCCTGGTATTCTGGGTAATAAGATAATTGCGCTGATTTTTATTGAAAAAAATTTGATTGGACAATTGTATTTAGACCTATTAGAAAATGAAATTGATCCACTTATCACACATCTTTTAGAAAATCAAATAGATGAAGTAGAAAATATGGTGCTGGTTGAACAGCATTTTCCGAAAAATGAATTGGTAGGACGGGTGCCATAGAATTGCCTGCAAGATCTCCAGATATAACGCCCCTTAAATTTTTCCTATGGGGTATTTGAAAACGGTAATTTACAAAACTCCATCTAATCGAAGAATGCAGGCTAATTAAACAAGAAAACTTCCTGAAAGTCCGCGAAGAATTCGAAAATAGGCTGTATTATTGTATATTCTTTAGGCTTTCGCGGTTTCTCGAACTGTCAAGATTACAATTTACTTTCGGTTTAGACTGCATCGTCATTTGGGAACTACCACCAGCATTATCAAGTAAGGCACGACCTGTAGCTTGCCTGCCTTTGCAAGCATTTGGTCTAGAATTTTGAGCAATATTTGTTCGTAGGCCCTGCCTGCCTAAACAGGGCCGTGTGCTTATATTAATCAAACCTTGGGGCGGACAAGGATTTGATCTTGATGTATTTTGTTTGCCAGGACAATAATACTTAATCGGCTTATGCCTGTTAGCTGTTTGTGAACCCATACAAACTAACGTTTCGCAAGACATTGCAGCTTGCATCTTCAGACTGAATAGAACACTGAAGTATTATTGTCCTGGCAAATAAAATACATTAAGATCAAATCCTTGTCCGCCCCAAGGTTTAAATAATCTAAGCACACGGGCCTGTTTAGGCAGGCAGCGCCTACAAACAAATATTCCTCAAACTTCTAGAGCAATTGCTTGTAAAGGCAGACAAGCTAGAGGTCGAACCTTACCTGATAATGCTGGGTGTAGTTCCCAACTGACGACGCGGTCTAAGCCGAAAGTAAATAGTAATATTGACAGTTCGAGAAACCGCGAAAGTCTTAAAGAATATACAATAATACAGTCTATTTTCGAATTCTTCACGGAAACAAGCTATAGGTCGGTCCTTACCTGATAATGCAGATTTATTGTCTAAAGTAGATTCAATAGAAAAAAGTCGCTAAAGGACACCCACAATTTGAAAAAAAATTTACATTACTTTGATCCATTATACCAATGGAAATATAAACACGACTGTAAGATTTAGTAACATTTCACTTTAAAAAGAAACAATAATTATAATAAGTTCTATTTATATACAACAAAGAAGGATATACCTTCGTAGATGGAAACAGAATAGGTCGGAAATTACTTATACCTTACAATGTACCGCCCGCAGCCCGTTCTGTTTTTACCTACGCAGATATACCCTTTCTTGTATAAATAGAATATTATATTCCGCTTCCCGTAAATGTGAAATGCTAATAAATCTTAAGGGCGTGTGTATATTTCCAATAATATAATGTAACAGAATGAGGAAGAAGATATGTTTTCTTTTTAAAATTGTTGCCGTTTAATCTTTTAGCGGACAATTTGGCGCAAACGGACTTTAGCCAATAACGGAGCGGAGCGGCCAAACCGAAGGGCGGCCAAACTGAAGGGCGGCCAAACTGAAGGGCGGCCAAACTGAAGGGCGGCCAAACTGAAGGGCGGCCAAACTGAAGGGCGGCCAAACTGAAGGGCGGCCAAAGCTAATGATGGTTAATCTAAAGGAGCCCAAATCTAAGGGCAGCCAAATCTAAGGGCGGTCAAATCTAAGAGCGGTCAAATATAAAGGTACCAAATATAAGGACGGCCAAATCTAAGGGCGGCCGTAGATCGTATATTACATGTAACATTTTGACTAGTAAGAATAATAATGAATAATTTTTTGATGATTATTAACATTTTAGACAAACAGAATACAATCAATATATTCAATTAATTATACAAGTAATCTTTGTAATATTTGTTGTATATAACAATAAACTATCTTCATATACAGCCCAAAACAGCATTATGATATCTACCCATATTTAGTACATTAAATTCGTGTATATAATTGATGGTCGATATTTATCAATAACAACGTAATTACAAACATTATATGGCCGGTGAGTTTTGATTTCAAATATACAGGGTGTTCGGAAAGTAAAGAGGACACAGTCATAGCTTCCTGGGGTCAAATGGGACCGATTAAACCTTGGCACAAAAGTACTTCCTTAAGAAGTTATGGCGCCTTGAAGAAGAAAAAATATATTTAACATGGAGTAGGTATATTTCAGAAACAAAATTGCGGATCAAACATTCTCAGTGTTATTGCATACTGTAGAGGGCGCTGTCAGCTGATCTGTTCGTATTCCAAATGTTAATAAACGGCAACTTAAAGAGGAAATTAAAAACATTTAACACTACTTAATAAATTCGGTAATAATTCGGTTCAACGACAATACACTGGTTTAATATTGTCAAACTGACTGATAGCAACTTGCAAATATGTAACTTTCGCGACACCCTGTGTATATCGTAGGCGATATTGCTTTTTGCATCTAGGGCCAACAACCCAGGAACGACCCTGTAAATAATTATCGATTGACTTTAGAACATAATATAGTTTACGCACTAGGAAAGAAACGCTAATTCTGTTCAATATTTTTTCTGTTATTAGCAATCGTAAATTTTCATGGCATAATAGACGTCCTGTATAAAACATTAATGTGACAATGGACCTTCTAGTTGAAGGTTGAATTAAATAAAAGCGTAGCAATGAAAATACTATTGTCTTTAACTAATCCTACCCACTACCACTTTTTCTTTATTATAGTTTTATATATAAATATGATGTAGACACGTTTCTTTTACTTCACGTAAACAAGTTTTTGAATTTATGATATGTACGTTAGGAACTACATTATACGGGGTGTAAAAATATTTACGTCAAATGTATAAATTCCATGGAATTTAAAGATTAAGCGTTATGGTTTGGTATGCCCTGCAAATTTCACAATTACCGAATAGTTTTGGGATTTTACACGAACTTAGAACTTAGAACTATAAATTCAAATATAACTTCAGTTGCAGTTTAAAGTTGTAAACATTTTCGTATTTAAATTAATTTTAAATGGATCACAGAGGAATTTCCTTTTGTCCAGGTTGGTCGTTAGCTCAGTTTTGGCGTATTCGTCTGATAACTCACAAGCTCGGCGCTACTTTCAACGAACACAACGCGATATTTTGCTTATAAACAGATATTTCGGAAAAAATTTCACCTTTCTGCTACTACAACAAAGCTAGCATTTTAAACATCATATTGTGTTCACGTGCTATGCGTAAGCTCCAGTTTAAAACGGTTTCCAAATGTACCTTATTAATTACACCATTCTAAATTTAAACGATTGCTAAGAACCTTTTGATATATTAAAGCCTGAAATATTGTAAGTTCTCAAAGTTGGCAGTTACGAGCTCAGTAAAGTTCAGAGATAATCCAGAACGTTTTACAAGCTCGCCTAATACAATTACCGTGTTTCCATTTAAGAGCTTTAGAGGCTAATTTTGAATAGATTGAGACGAAGGGAAATTTGATATTTATCGAGACCTTGTATTGTAGTTGCGGTTTCATAATTAAACAAGAATAACGTATGTTCGAGTTATTTTTAATGTTTGTATTGATGCAAGTTTCCTCGCGCTTATATATAACTTTTCTAAATTTAATTACGCCGCGGACGTTATTAAGGAAAACTTACCCGTCATATGTTGAAAAGGACGATGCTCCTGTAATGTATTTTCCATTGGCAGCAGCGGCGTTGCATTTACAACAATTGCTCACTTTTTGCCCCATAATAAACAAATTATCACATCGTTTTAATTAAACACGCACACACTTCTGTTTGGCTCGTTCATCATTACTCAGAGTTTATTTCACGATTTTAATATTGCAGAAAATGTAAATCAGTTTGTTGTTGAGAATTAGGGTGACCTATATTATGAGTAAACACGTGCTTATTTTTTGCAAGGAAGCCAAATACTTTAAGCTTCCAAATAAATTTATAAATAAAATCAAATAATCTGTTACAACTTCATTTTAGAACCAAACTCTTATAACAAAACCACCACGTAATTAGTTAACATCCAATCCAATAACTGTAATCAGTCTTCGTTAAAAACACTTCAAAAATATTTAGAAAAAACACATTGTTAAAAAACTTAAAAGAATCAAGAGCTTAAACTCAAAAACTAAACTGGATACAATAATCCACTAATATAGTAAGGTAAACACAGAGTCTGATAAAAAAAAAATGCGGGGCACTCGAGGACATAAATAGATTTCCCCACAAGCATTTGGTCAAGGGGTGTACTGGTTAAAAGTACCGGAAAAAATCGAACGGAACGAGTAAAACTGTGGGCTCGCGCGGGCCACCTCTACGACTGGGCAGAAGCGCCGTGACCTCCCCGACGCCAAACCGAACTTGTCCTTAAAGTATTTTCGACATTCGCTGAAACGTCACTGAAAACTATGAATCAATGTCAATTTGGTTTCTGTTTCTTAGAGGTAGCTGAAATAATTCTGAAATACTTAGAAATTAAGATGACTTAATCAGCACGGATCGGACCGGCCCATTTGGATCTATTAAAAATTAAATACTAATGTTTTAGTATACAGGGTGCCCCATGACGTGAGCTCACTTTACCTACGTATAGGAGACGTGAAAAGAAGTCGAAACCAAAGAATTCTGGCCTGTTTTAGTTAAATGCTGAAGCAACCGAAACAATAAGTTATATTAAGTGGTATTTGATACAAACTATCTACGTTCATATGGAAATGATAGTATTTACTTGTATGTCAAACAGTAAAGCACATTAAAGTTGATTTCTCTGTTTGGGTTTATTAACAGTGTTGATAATGTTTACTGTTACAACACGAGAGTACGCCGATACCCATTACATGTACGGTTTTTGTGATGGAAACTCAGTAGCAGCTGCTCGAGAATATGGGTTGAGATTTCCAAATCGGCGACTACCAGACCGACGAGTTTTCCAACGAGTGCACAACCACCTACGTGAACAGGGAACATTCTCGAAACCTTCGACTGAGCGTTCAATACAGCAAGTACTAAACATGAGGACAACATTCCGCGAGAAATTGATAATAATCCCAGCACCTCTGTTCGTCGTGTATCTGGACAAGTTAATATATCACGAATATGAGTTTGGAGAACATTAAAACGTCATGGTTTATATCCATTTCATATCCAGCCTGTTCAGCCCTCTTTCATTCAAAATCTAAACCTACGTAGTTAAATTTTATTCACGGATGAGGCAACCTTTACAAGGAATGGATTAATGAACAGAAAGAACAGCCACTCTTGGGATTTGGAGAATCCTCACGAAATCACAGTGTCAAATATCTGGTGCGGAATTATTGATAACATGCTCATCGGTCCACTCGTTTTTGACAACCATTTAACCGCCGATAGATATTTAAATTTTCTAGAAGATCATTTGGGAGGATTGTTAGATGATGTCCCTCTGGCGATCAGACATGGTATCTGGTACCAGCACTTTGCGTTACGTGTAAGACAATTTTTGAATCTTAGGACACGCATTTTTGAGAACTAATTCGGAATAACAATGATATATTACATAGGCCAACCAGATCTCTCTTAAGCAGAGCCAGAATGTGTCTCGAGAGCAACGGTAGCCATTTTGAACAATCTTTGTAATGAATTAAAACTAAAATAAAAATAAATAATGGCTTTTCTGAAAAGGTAATTATTTAATGAATAATAATTTAACACTCTGTATTTTGAAAACGGTTTAGTTTAGGGCATAACTTTATTAGAAGTTTTAACTATATTTGGTCTGGAGAAGACATACATGAAATAGTGACCTCACGTCATGAGACATCCTGTATATATAAGTGGGTTTTATCCCAGTCCGCTCCTTTTCTGGAGCTCTCTCAATCCTTTTTTTTTGTTTTTGAAAGGGATTAGTCCCCTTGTCTTCCTCATTGGCTTTACAGTTGCTTGTGTGTTTTCGCTTTTTCTACTAGATCTCGCCACTGTTTTCTGTCTGTGGTCTTTTCTTTCCATTTCACGAAGTTATGCCCTAACTTAAATTATTATTTATTAAATAATTACAATTTCAGAAAAGGCAATATTTATATCTATTTTAGTTTAAATTCACTATAAAGATTGCTCAAAATGGCCACCGTTGCTCTCAAGACACATTTTGGCTCTTCTTAAGACAGATCTGATTACCCTACGTAACATATCATTGTTATTCCGAATTAGTTCTGCTGCCTCAAAAATGCGTCTCTGAAGATTCAAAAATTGTCTTACACGTAACGCAAAGTGCGGAGGAGCACCATCGTGCTGGTACCACATACCATGTCCGATTGCCAGAAGGACATCATCTAACAATTCTCCCGAATAATCGTCTAGAAAATTTAAATATCTGTCGGTGGTTAAATGGTTCTCAAAAACGAATGGTTCAATGAGCATTTTATCAATAATCCCACATCAGATATTCACTGCAAACCTATGCTGATAATTTGATACTGTGATTTCGTATGGATTCTCCAAAATCCCAAGAGTGGCTGTTATTTCTGTTCATTAATCCATTCTTTGTAAAGGTTGCCTCATCCGTGAATAAAATTTTACTACATAGGTTTACATTTTGAATGATCCAGCGGCAAAATTCCATACGACTAGCGAAATCTGTAGGTAAGAGGGCTGAACAGGCTGGATATGTAATGGATATAAACCATGACGTTCTAATGTTCTCCAAACTCGCATTCGTGGTATATTAACTTGCGCAGATACACGATGAACAGAGGTGCTGGGATTATTATCAATTTCTCGCAGTATGTTGTCCTCATTATGTAGTACTTGCTGTGTTGGACGCTCAGTCGACGGTTTCGGGAAAGTTCCGTGTCCACGTAGGTGATGTGGACTCATTAGAAAACTCGTCGGTCTGGTAGTCGCCGATTTGGAAATCTCAACCCATATTCTCGAGCAGCTGCTACCGAGTTTCCATCACAAAAACTATACAGGTAATGGATATCGGCGTACTCTCGCGTTATAAAAGTAAACATTATCAACACTGTTAGTAAGCGCAAGCAGAGAAATCAACTTTCTCTACGACTATAATATAATCTATTCGTTACATATACCTTTTTAGTTGAAGAATGATAGATATTCTCCATTGCCGTTGGATTCTGTAAAAAACGGTGGGATAATGAATCAGAATCCAATGGGCGTGGCATGTTAGCGCTTGGATCTCCCATTTGTTTTTGAAGTAACTGTCAAAAACAGTTTTAAATTTTCGTATTCGTAAAAACAGTAAGAACTAGGTATGAATAATTCAGACAGCGTAAACGCTGAGATGTGTTTGCCACCAGAAATAACGGAAACCGCGAAAACGACGTGTAATTTACTGCCGAGGAAATCGCAGAAACAGTACACACGGCATAAAATCGTTGTGGCTAGTGAACCAATATACGTTCATCTAAAGCAAAATTTTTATAATACTGATTCAGACCAAAAATTGTAACTTCCTATGAAATAGTCGTAGAGAAAGTATAGTCTCCTACTCGTGTAGAATAAATAGCTATTATTCACTCGGATGATTCTGTTACTCGCCTTCGGCTCGTGACATAATTTTCATCCTCGTGAATAATAGCTGTCATTGTACACTCGTTGAAGAATATACTATTAAGGTGCTCTACCGTTTAACATACAAGTAAATAATATCATTTCCATAGTAACGTAGACAGTTTGTATCAAATACCACCTGATATCATTTATTGTTTCGCCTGCTTCAGTTATTTAACTAAAACAGGCCATAACTTCTTTAATAGTCGAATTAGACAAAATGACCACTCTTCAGTTTCGACTTCTTTTCACCTCTCCTACACGTAGGTGAAGTAGTGACCTCGCGTCATGGGACAGATCTCTCTTAAGAAGAGCCAGAATATGTCTCGAAAGCAACGGTGGCCATTTTCAACAATTTTTATAGTGAATTTAAACTAAAATAAAAATAAATATTGGCTTTTCTGAAATTGTAATAATTTAATAAATAATAATTTAACACTCTGTGTTTCGAAAACGGTTTACTTTAGGGCATAACTTTGTTAAAATGTTTAACTATATTTGGTCTAAAGAATACGTACACGAAGTAGTGGCCTCACATAGTTAGACACCCTGTGTATGTGTGCGTGTCGATAAGCAATAATGAAATTATTTTTAAAATGTATTAACAAATCCAGACATTGGTATTTATCTTCCGTGTAAGTTTTCCTAAATTCAATTTCCTCAACTCAAAAAATTGAAGTACTTATTATAAAAACGTCAATAGACATACGTATGAGATACAAAATTTTACGAAAATATAAGAAGAATTTAACTTGACCATATTATAAATTTCTAAACACAAATTACGCAGATCGCAAGTATACAGGACACGTTAATAAAGGCCACCTGCAAAATAATAATTAAATTCCTCGTTTAATTACAAATATTTACTAGCACCAACTTGTGACGTCAGAGTTCTTTCTTACGTGACCTTTGTTGCTATTCTTGCGCATAAAAAAGCAAAGTGTAAGTTTCTGTTTTGGAAGCCGTAGAACCTGTTACGTAAACATTCCTTAAATTTGGTATATACTTATAGCCATATAAGATAGTGTGTTCTTATAGCACAACAATTAATTGCTACCCACAAAACATAACCTTATTCTATTTATAGGCCACCTGTTAATTATCTACAGCGGTGTAGGTTCTGTTAGACTTCTTTGATCGTATGCCGGGCAGGAGGCCGACGTAACCCATCGTTCAAAGAAAATAAGTTCTATTACATAATTTACGATTGCCGAAGATGTTCGCATTACAATCTTTACGTGCCCTCCGAAGCACGACCGGTTGTATAAGCCAATTATATTGGTACACCCATCCGAGCATTGACCAGTGCGGAATACCGTTTGACCGGCGTGGACGCTCCGCAGTGCTCCGCTATGCAACTGATACGTAACATAACCTAATAAAAGGAAAATAAACCCAGAAGACATTGACTATGCATTTTGAGAGTGCGAAATAATTATAGGTTATGTTATCAAAACATAACATAGAACCATATTCACTATCATCAATTAAACAAACGCAATAATTTGTTCCCCAGATAAAGAGGACTATGACGTCATGCAAATGGCATTATATTTTTAATAATTTGTAAAATACATAATATTTCCGAACGCATATCTTTATAAAAAAATTTATATAGGAAAATATTGGCCTCATGTATTTTTTTTTCATGGCCGTTCTCTAACTATGAGATTAGAACTAATTATTCCATTATTATGTACTTCTACCACCATCCTTCATATTTGTCATTATAGTTTAATAAACAAAAAACTACAACAAATTGAAAACTATTTTACAAGTGGCCTTTGTCATACCTATAAATACGTGGGGTTTAATATGACCTTGTTACACAGAAATGAGATCGGTCCGTTAAAAAGGTAGCACGTTCAGAATTAACCAAAATATAATGTACTCGAACTAATGTAAGGTTCGTATCATACATACATTTTAAATCAGGGAGTGGACAACTTTAATAAATTATCATTCTGATTCAGAAAAGAAAGAAATATTGAGTTTAATTTTTATTAATCAATTTCTAGTATCCTGCCTATAAAATGTTAATATTTCTATCGTTTTATTCACAGCAAGCAGATTAGTCTGGCAATATGAAATACTGAATAATAGGTACTGTAAATCTGAGGAACTAAAAATTAGAAAACTTTACATACATAAATATAAGTTTATTTTAAACTTATAGATACATAAAATGGTAAATTTTATATAAGCCAGTTCAGAAAGAAGAGGTTGGTCCGCTAAAACAGAATCTTGATTTAGAATTCATTTAAATAGTCACACTTGTATCAAGAAAATCTTGTAAACAACAGCATTTTAGAAATTAGTGTATGCTAGTACGAAACAGGACGAAAAACGGAATCTATATTAATGAATAAGTCAAAATAACGTTATTAATAATTTCAATGGGTTTCACTGTATTTATAACAAATTATCACCTCGAAATACGCATTAAGTAGGAAAGAAGCTAATAAAAGTTGCTATAATTATAATTATAGTGATGTTGCTTTTATTTCAACGAAATAAGACAAGAAAGAAGAAATAGCGAAGAATTAATTTTATCCTACCTATAAAATGATAATTTTAATATGGTATTGTCAAGGAAACGAAGTTGGGCAGACAAAATAAAACGTTGAGAAGGATTTACTTAAATATTAACACGCGACCTAAAACAAGAAAACCCTGCAGAGAAAAACGTAAAAGTAATTTGTTATTTGCAAGAACCAAAATGAGAATGTCTTTTTTACTACTTATGATGTGGCAAATTAAACAATTATTTCGAGGAACTAGGTTGCTCCACCATGCATATAATATTGAAAAAAGAATGTGTGACGTTCGCCTTTTTTTTAATTAAACGCCCCCTGTATGTGAGACGTTTATGTTATCTTTTTGCAAACGCAGCATTTATCCGAGTCTACACACTGTTGAGTGCGGGGGAAGGGCAAAAGTCAGGCTCCAGCTCTCGACCTGAGTGTTAAGCAGATTTCAAATTACCCCCGGGCGTCCGAATCAGTGTAATTTACCAATAGGTAATTACTTTCGCTTTCTGCGATACCATTTACGGTACGTTCGAACAAGGGAAATTTTCGGTTTCCCAAAAACGTCGTATGACGTAATATTGAAAAATCTGCCAAAGCAAGCGGTTTCGAGAGAAGCAACTGTAAAAACTATACCCAGGGACTGACTCAAGCTTTACACCCCCCTTCCCCGAAAGGCCAATTTTACATCGAAAAAAGTAAATTTTCAAAATCTTTGTTAGCCACGCTTCAGCTGTCCCATTTACTTTACCGGGGGGTGAGACAACGCCGTTAATTGTGCAATCTTGTGAAATCAGTTTGTATTTTGTATGTTTTATTCGAAGAACTTTAGTGATATAGTAAAACAGTGCGTGTACAAGGCCTTTCTGCAGTATCTTTTTTCAGCTATTATTAGCGTAGATTTAATTGTATTGCGTTCACCTATACGGGACCCATTTGTTTCTTCTTTCTCTCTAAGATTGTCCGTTTCAAACTGCGTTTGTTTTTTTTTAAATAATGTTTATCTTTGTTCGTTACCAAATTATAATCATTTAACCATTTTGCATGTATTTTTGTCCTCTTCGTTAATTTAATTAAATGCCTTGTAAACACAACTCTTATTTTATTTTGATCTTTGTTAAAAGTAATGTGAAGATTCCTGTAAGGGCAGCTAAGAGTGATTGTTGCACCCCTTTGTTTACGGGGCTATTATTTATTAGGAACAGTTGCTTGAAAAGGCAAGTTCCATCACGCACAACGTTCGGATTGGCCGTTTAAAGTAACGTGAAGCTTGAGCAGGGCCGAATCTAGTGATATTCATGTTGGCGCCCTCACTTATTACGACTTTATTCCGAATTTGATCAGATTTAAGCGCGGTGTATTTACAAAAGGAACCCCCATCCTCCTCTGTTTATGTGTCACAATGCCCGTGGCAAATGACGTAAATACTACCAAGCTAAAAATGTAGAAAAAGTTAAAAATTCAACAACTCGGTTAAAGGGTG
>JABXWE010003534.1:0-10419 GCA_014611495.1 Limonius californicus
AATTTTGCCTATCTGGGGTAATTCCAACTCCAGTAGTGATTTTTAACGTGTCATACATCGCAGTGGCACGGGACCTACGGCTTTACTTCTTATCCGACAGAAGGCGCATTTTCAAAATTTTCCCCGCTAGAAAAATCTCGCCGACCTTGGCCAGATTCGATCCCGCGTCCCTCGGATCCAAAGGCAAATGGGCTAACCACTAGACCACCGAGACCGGCGTGACTACTGTTACTAATCTTGAAATTTAATTGATAGTTCAAAGCAATAGCAATAGGTATTGTTAGTCGAAGTATATAAACATTACAAACGAAACGTTAGAAAAGTAAAAAATGTTTTCTATGCGAAAAGTGATATATTGTATTTACTTCAATGTGGATTTTTATTCTCATGGTATATAGAATTCTGCAATTTGATGCTGTTTTGTAGACATACACTGAATATGTGATAACGATGTCTTGTTGCTTACAGTTGGAGAAATCAACTGATGCAAAATATATTGTTTTTTATTTATTAAAAAAGTGATAACTTTTACATCGTGATTATTTCATAAGTATAGGTCAAGTAATATTTGTGATACGGGGCGTACACACAAGCAGATATTTTGTGGAAGCCACGCTTTTCAGTTCCTAGAAGTTCAAAACAGCACATTTCCTTAAACATTTCAAGATATAAAATGTGAGAGTACGGAAAAGTAAAATGTGGATAGTAAAGTAATAGAAATTAGAAATGAAATCCGCGAAGATCCGGAGAACCATACCCGTTTGTGCTATTTCTTTCATTATGCAAGTTTCCATGGAGGCTGTTTGACGGTCTGGGCGGGTATTTATTATGAAGCACGCATGGAGTTGGTATTATTTATGGAGGCTCCATAAAGGCTAATCGATATGTGACAGATATCCTCCAAGAACATGTTCTGGCTTACACAGCTTTTGTAGGCAACACTTTCATTTTGATGCAAGCTAACGCTCAGCATGTTGCAGTGGTTGTCACTGACATCTTCATGATGTAAAACTGTCGGTTATAGAACGGCTTCTTTCTCCCCAGATATGAATTCAATAGAATGCGTTTGAGATGAGCTTATAAGGCGTACTAGAAATGGAATTCCTTCTGCGAGTAACCTGAGAGAACCTCGAACGAATTTTATAGAGGAATGAGACAACATCCCGCAAAACCCGATTCAAAGACTTGTAAGGGGAACGAATAATAGATCACAGTTACAATAGCGAGTAATATTCTAATTAAAAAAAACTAAGAACCACTTCTTAATTTTTCTGCTAAATAAAATTCTAATTTACATGGTTTACTGATGAATCAAACAAAAAATGATACATTCTACTGACTGTTATTCTTCTGTCGTTAAACTATTCAAGTGATTATTGAGTAGTTTTACGTAGGTTGAGCAAACGCTCATTTTTGACGAGGGCCATGTTTTTAATCGACAAAATCTGATGTCAAAATTAAATAAAGACATTTTGTAATTATTTCCAGACAGTATCACATTTCAGAGACATCGACAGTTGGTTACCAAGGTGGGTAAACCCTATATAAAAATTGTATTGCTACTACTTCCTTTTCCCGTATTATTAATAAATATTATATTTATGACCTCTCTTGAACAAAAACGTTTAATTAAAACGTTTTAACTGAATTTTATTCCGAAGAACATGGTGAACCGTACGAGGTGTGATAATTTCATTCCCGAACTGGCACAATAAAAAGAAACGTAGGTAATTTAAGTAACATGAACAATATTTGATATTTATTCAAAGTAATCCCCATTTACTTTATTAAACTTGTGCAATGTTCTAAAAGTTTTAGAAAACACAAACACACTTTTAATTCGGCGGTTACATTTTTCTTAATATCTTCTACATTCTGAAATCGTTTACCTGTGAGAACAGTATTCAGTTTAGGAAAGAGAACAATGTCTTGTGGTGCCAAACCAGAAAATATGGTAAAGTGATAGATCTCATCGTCGTGTTTTATGAGAAATCACTTTACAATCAGTGCAGTATAGGCAGGTGCATTATCATGCAACAAGAACTACCCTTTTTCAAAACTGTAGTTGCACTCGAGAATTGCACTTGCAATAATCTCTTCATCACTTCAACGTAGAATGCACTATTTGCTATTAATCCCTAGGAACAAATTCTTTATCAATCACCCACTTTTTATCGAAATAGGTAATCTGCATGGTACTGACTATATATTTTTTGGGCCTTGGTGATGAGTACTGAAACACCCATGATTCACCAGTAACAATCATAATATCCATGCCTCTTTATAAACATTAGGCTATGCAGACGAGTGGGTTAATAACGAAAAATTGATAACAACATCAAATGAAAAATATTAATTAAAATTGTTAGTCTGATCTCTCTTTGTGTTGCAAGTTTCTTTTTCTTCTTTGCCAGGTAATCGAAACTTACACCATTTGGAATTTATTCAACTGCTAAATTGCAAGTTAAATTAGTAAAAAATGGAAAATATTGTTTTTAAAATAATTAGTGTTAACAAATTCAAGATGTTACAAGACTTAATAGTTTACCACAAAAATCTTATCACTACGGAAACGAGCTCATCTTACAGTTTTGAAAGACAATGAAAATTTAAAACCAATCCTAAAAGCATTAAAGCACCGGACAGGTCAACTCTGATCAATGATGATAAATCATGTGAACATTCCGGAACTACTGTAAAGGAACAGAGTGGTTCAACAATAGTCAACACAAATAAACTTATTGTAATATAAAAAACAGAGAAAAATTTGATTGGCAATTGGAAAAATTACAATTTTATAATAATCTGCATAACGTAACTCAGATCTGTATACTGCAACTGAAAAGTTTTACAACCTCTACAGAAATATGAAGGTTTTGCTCAAAGGCCAAAGTCATGCAATTTCCGGAAATAACGGGGAAGTTTATGGCAAATAAAACCTGTTTCTTACTTTCCAGACTTATAAAGTTACATGTGTTCCTTCTTTTTGTCTGCAGCTGTTTAAACCGTGCAAGGGTTTTGATATTATCGGGCAAAAATGTAATATGTCTGCATTGTTAACCTCTAGAAACTTTCATCTACATTAAGCCTTAAGAGAATTCACTTAACCTTAGATATTACTTGGAATGAAACCTAATGCAACGGATTCAGAAAGAAGTATGTTTTAAACTGCAATTAACTATTTTCATCTAAATAACCTATTCAGATTGCAATGATTGTTGCTATTAACTCATATTCAGTTAATATCAATAAAGTTAACAACAACGACAAACAGCCTTCGATACTACTTACGATTGACCTAAGCTTCTTTATTAGATGTATTTCATAACAAAAACTTAGAATGTAAGTTGCCGTCAAAGTATCTATTTCTAGGCGAAACGAATCACCGGTATTTCACATTTTCTTCTGAAAGTTTGTGGAAAAAGTGGTAAGACAGGCGAATTTTACACTATTTGCGTTTCATTACTTTGGGGAACATCTTTTCAAACTGTGTAGCGTACACGTCAAAACCAAGAGAGATTTCAGCTTAACCGAAACCCAGACATGAAAATTTCTAAGTAAATATCTCCGTGAAAGATATTTTCTATATTTGTTTCGTAAGTTATTTAAGAATTGTTCCGGAAAATTATATAGTCACGCCAATTCCGTGGTTCACTCAGAATAAAAGAGCTTGATATTTTCTACATTACAGCCATCCCTCAATTCCAAGTACGAAGCAATCACAGATCAACTTAATTCCGGTTACCTATGAAATAATACTGAGCCGTTTCGAATAGTTCAAAGCCGTCACTGAACCACGTTTTCTATGACGTAATCATCAATTAAATCAAAGGCACACGGATTTTGTTCCACCGGAAAAGCTTTTTTAATTGCTTGATATACAAATTCAAGGAAGCATGAATGAGTACAACCCGAAACCATAAGTAACGTTCCTCCTTCTTAACCAGTGTAACGTTTCCACTCAGAAATTCATGCTTAAAATCGTTTCTCAATCAAACAGTTATTAAAGCAAAGCCTTCTAAAATTAGAAACCTGGGGAGAATTTAAGGGAAGTATAAAGAATTGGTTGGCAAGTAGGTAGGTATTCCTAGAACGCAAACCCCATAATTGGCTAGGTTAGGCAAACCATTACAGGAACTGTCTGAAGTTAATTAAGACTAGTTGCACTGGAGGGACGAAATTCAAGAGACTCCAGGATCAATTACTATTAACTGTTTTGAGTCGGCATTTGGAGAACAGATATAAATTTGTCTCACTTATCTGTGCGAAGCGCAATTTGTAGTTGATTACGAACCGTTCTTAATTTTCTTCTTTCCGTTGTTAGTTTAATGTTTCCTTGAGAAGTGGTGTTAATTCAGAGTTTCGTAGGAAACGCTGTAACTTATATTGCTGCCAACAAAATTTACTGAAAAACTCGCTAAAATACATAACTAGAGATAATTTAGTATATCGGACTGTTTGCGTTTAAGGAATGCGAATTAAAAACAAATAGAGCAAGATAAACCCTAATTTTAACCTATGCGTTTACTTTGGCGCTCCATATTGCGACGCTCTTCATTATTCGTTCAAGCAAAGTTAAAAAGTTTAAACTTTCTTAATTGTAAAGTTCACCGGAGTTGAACAATTATGCCAACACTTAACGAAATGACACCACGGGAAAGACAATTTCCCCTTAAAGATTCGGAAGCTCTCTGTAAACGACCACCGATTAAGATTCTGCAAGAGCAGTCACTTTTTGTAACTTTCCATCTTGATTCTAGATTCTCCCACTTCACTTTTGCAAAATCTAACTTGGTCTAATTAATTTACAAAAGGAAATGAATATAAATTCAACTTAATTAATTAAGGCTTAACTGGGGTTTCACTCGACCTATGTTTCACTGAAATTTAAAATTCACTAATTAATGCTTTTATTCGTTGACTGATATTTTAATGTTTTAAACTTTCGTTGACAAAGTTTTAATTTGTTGGCTTTCTTTATTAGAAGCAATTTACAAAAAAACGCGGTAAATAATATAACAGTGAATCTTATTATAATATCGTGGAAAATTTAAAATATACATTCCAGAATGATCATCTCATAACGCCCACCCTTCGAGCTTAGCGTCAATTCTCATCTTCTCATTCGTTCGCTGTATAAGTTAGCGGCAATATCTTAAATCCATCAATCGCTTCGATTTCCCATATTTTTAAAATCTGTGCAGTTCATTTTTAGGTAAAAATTCCATATGCTTCTCCTGAACTAAATCACATAAATCATGTTTCTAATTTTCCACTGTACGAGCTTATTCTCAATGCTGATCTGAAAAATGTAGTTTTAAATAAGTGTTTTATAGAAGTTGTCAATGGTTATCTGGTAAGATAATAGATTACCAAAATTAATGGTGGGTATTGTGCCGTAATCTGTTTCAACCATGACTCTTTATCACGAAAGCTTCCCTCATAAATCAATTATATAATCGCCTTGATGTTTTATTATATTGGTATATTTCATCCAGTAATAAATTAAAATACTATAACTTGTAATATTTAACAATAAAATGCTGTTGCTACATTAATAAGAAGTGTAGTTGTAGAATATTTTCAAGGGTTTTAGCAGCGCGTTGTTACGAAAACTCCTTCAGAGAACGTTTCCAGCATTGCTAAAAAACATGTACAGTTAATTAACTAAATTTAACTCTTGGGAGTAACTGAATCTTATTCTTTTGTCGTCTTTAGCTTTTTCATGAAAATTGCCCAAGTTATGGCACAACCACTGTACGTGCCTCTTTGCCTTTGAGAGCCTTGAGAGGCATAAAACTGACAGCAATTATTTCATGCTCAAAGAAGATTCAGTATTTTAAGATATTTTTCAGCTAAAAGAATTAATTTCAAATAAATGTAGACCTGCTTATGACTGCCCTTTGTTTCGTTTCTAATAAATTTAATACGTAAAACTGCATTTTGAATGGTGTATGGTAAAATGCAATGATCAATAGAATGCATATTATAGAGAGTACAAGAAAGAACCTTTGACATAAACTCTAAGCACTAGTTTTAAAACTTAGACTATTATTAAAGCAGACGATGGTAGGGTAGCAGAGTAAAAACACATTTTTTTCGTACCAGAAGTGCCAAATTGAAATTAATTGTATACATTATTATTTAATGATCAAACCGGCATGCAAATTCAATAGATAACAAAAGAAAATTTCAATTGGCTTAAAGAGAATCAAGCCTTCTGTTTACACATCATGATGCAAAAACACTAAAGAATATTGTTGTACTGGTATTGAACTTATTGAATTTAGAAATAGCTCTTTAGACGCTAGTTTAATATTTTATTTAAAAATGATTTTTATGGTTTTCCCAAATAACACTAGCAATGGCTAGTAATTGTAAGTCTAAGTTAGCCAAACTATTCTATAAACATATAACATCCGAAAATTTAAAGGTACTTTAAAAATCTGGTTAAATAGGCCGTGCATAATTTTTTCATGTCACAACTTCATAAGCAACGCATTACGCTAACGCAATCAATATATCATCATTGACAACTATCAGCCAAATAATTTTCGTAAACAATACTTATTAGTACGTCTGCAACTACATAGAAAACAGTGATTTTGAAATTAATAAGCCAGTGTTTTTACGACTCTATTGATTCTATTGTCAGAAAATAGGGTATTGATTGAAATAGGAAGCATTTATGATCAAACTTTATTTTCATAAAAGACACAACTTATATGGAATATTTAGCTTAAAACTGTCTAGAAAACTACCGTGTCGACTTTCCACATACTGCCATTGACTATAAATAACTCCAAACACCCTGAATCAGTTTGCACAACTGTTTTCTAAGATGTCAGAAAGAAATATTGTGGGAACGGACTGAAAAATCTGCTGTTGGTAAATTATGCAGAACGCTTTTTTTCCAGGAACTCTTGTAATATAGTTTATATTTGCTTTATTTTATAACTGCTGTTATGTATGGTTCAATAAGTATTTTTTTCTGTTTCTTTTCACGTTGTAGATTATATGATCTATTTCGGTATCCATCTTTTTCTTGGACGTCCGATATCTCCTTTTACACGTGGCTTGTATCTTGTAGCTATTTTTGGTATTCTTCTCAGTCTATTAAGAACAATACCCTAATTTCACTTTCATATGTCAGTAGTGGAACTATCATCATTTTATAAAGCTTTATATGGTATCTGTTTTGTTTTATTTCTTAAATATCTATGTATTGTTTCACATATTTGACCCAAATTTGCTAGTTATCGTTAACGTCGTTGTGTTTGTTTACTGTTATATCCCATCATAGACATCTACGATGCAAAATCTAGCATCAATCTACTTGGCCAGTATCATTTTGAATACTTATTATAATTCTCCACGCCTTTTGCATATGGATCAATATGCTGCAAAACACTGTATATAAGTATAGCAATAAAGTAACCAACTAATATTTTATCTTAATAGCAATGGTTGGGCTCCAAACAATAATATTTCATTTTAGTTTATGTGTTTGAGTTTGCCGACACACGTGAACCGAACGGCTGTGGCCTCCCGTCGAAAAACAAGAAACTGTCTCACGTGAAAGTCCACTCTTCTGACTAAATTATTGCCAACACTGACAGTAATGTGGTCAGAAGAGAGGACTTTCACGTGAGACAGTTTCTTGTTTTTCGACGGGAGGCCACAGCCCTTCGGTCCACGTGTGTCGGCAAACTCAAACACATAAACATAAATGAAATATTATTGTTGGGAACCGAACATGCCGCCCCCGATTGAAATATTGACATATACTTCAATAAAAAATAAGACTAATCGTATCAAAACTTATGAACTAAACACAACAACCTTAACTAAACACAAAAATCTTATACAGGCAAGGAATGTTTACGTATACTAGGCAATTAATATCAGCTAAAAGTTCTGAAGCATGGTCCAATAATTCTTAATGAGGAATAAATAGTTTATGTGGGAACACATCACCTTGGTTTGTAGTCGCGGTTAGTTTCGCGCACATACTAAAGGGCAAGTGATGTTGCTTAAGGGGAGTTATCACATGGGAGCACACACAACTTTGAGATAGCACGTTTTATAACGCTATTGGCAGTTTTTAGCGTCACTACACGAATGAGGCCGCCTCTCCCAGGATGTGTCGCGATCACGCGTCCTAGAGGCCATCGAAGTGCTGGCGAGTTGTTGTCTTTGATGATGACTAAAGTGCCAATCTCTAGTTGTTTGATTTGGTACCGCCATTTGGGTCTTTCATGGAGCTGTGTTAAATATCCTGCAGACCAACGGTTCCAAAAATGGTGCTTCATCTGCTCTAGGAGTTGCCATCTGGAGAGGCGGGTCAGATTCACTTCAGTGAGACTTGGTTCCACATGACGTCATTGATTCGCCAACGAGGAAGTGACTTGGTGTCAAGGCCGAAAGGTGATTTGGGTCATTGGATAAGGGAATCAATGGACGTGAGTTGATACAAGCCTCTATCCTAGCTAATAAGGTACACATTTCCTCAAAAGTCAGTACTGTTTCCCCGATTATACGTTTCAAATGCTGTTTCACTGATTTGATGCCACTTTCCCAAAGACCACCAAAATTTGGTGCCCTTGGTGGGATAAATGCCACTGAATTTGATTGGCAGCCAAATAATCAAACAGCGTAGGATTTTGTTTGTGAAATACGGCATTTAATTCCTGTAATTCGCGGTTAGCTCCGACAAAGTTTGTGGCATTAACTAAATTAACAATCGGGGGTAACATGTTCGGTTGCCAACAATAATATTTCATTTACTTATGTTTATGTGTTTGAGTTTGCCAACACACGTGGACCGAAGGGCTGTGACCTCCCGTCTAAAAACAAGAAACTGTCTCACGTGAAAGTCCACTCTTCTGAACACATTACTGTCCGTGCTGGCAATAATGTAGTTATTGGGCCATGTGCGGCTTCTTCACGCACACATGGTATAGATTTACGTGAGATTTGTTAGCTGGCAATAGCGTGGGAAGGTTCTTGTTCTTAGGTTTAATTTTAGAAAATATCTTCACCCTCTTCGGAGGCCAATTATTACTGTTTAATCATTCGCAGAGAGCAGACCTTTATCTGTTGCCTGCTACTGTATTGTGTGATTGTGTAATTGTCTGGATTATTTAATAAAGTGTTATACTAAAAATCATCAATTGCGTATTATATTAATTCTTCTGTTCCGCCTACTTAATCAGACAATTCATAAACTCTTTTGAGAATAGTGCGTGAACGCGTACCCAAGCAACGCGTATCCATCAGCAACCTCAATTTCCTATTCTACGGTGTACAAACCTATTTATTCGGTGCCATTGTTTTGTACAAAGGTATTTGCACTTGATTGCAGAACTAATAAAAGCTAATGAGTGAAGTAAACTTTGTTGGTACTGTTACTTCAAATGTTTTTGAAATACAGGTTGATTCTAAACATGGAAATTAGCACGTATAGCTGAGGTGACTTAACCCATAATATATTTTCTTTTAATTTGGCAGCATTGTGGAAATAGAAGGCGTTAGAGTTTTTTTTTTTTCGCTATATAGTAAATAACTTTATTATTTTTTATCCCATTTTGATACACTCCACGTTTTGGATAACTAACAGTCCAGCGTTAATTCCTACTTAGGAAAAACGTATAAGTATATGAGTATTAAATAAGTGGACGCGACTGCCTCCCTGGACTTTCCCATACTGGAAACTGTTCATATCATCTTTATTCAACAGTAGAGTTATTTTCCTCAAAACGGTTGTTCAAGTGCTATCCTAAAACCTTGCCTCGTAACGAACAGACTTACAAGGTTTGTAAGAAGTCCCGCCAAATATC
The DNA here is from genome assembly GCA_014611495.1 of Limonius californicus. Classification (NCBI taxonomy): domain Eukaryota; kingdom Metazoa; phylum Arthropoda; class Insecta; order Coleoptera; family Elateridae; genus Limonius; species Limonius californicus. Next base: position 9,840 of record JABXWE010003534.1, read on the forward strand.
TGCGGTGCCCCTTAATTTCCTTTTAATATGCAACCAGGCATACTTCATTCTCTACTATATACGTCGCGCGGTCTAACTAGTACCGATCGCTGTTGCTACCGAGGTAAAATTTTCGAAGTCCCTGGAAATTATATTTTGTAGGGCATAAAAAATCGATTTTTTTATTTTCGCGAAAAAAGATTCTTTGACGCAAACAAATAACAACCGTTAGAATAAAAAAAATATTTTTCTAAAAAAGAGGGGGGAGGGGGCCGGTGCGCTTACATAAATCCACGAGTGTAATATTTCTTTGCATATTCATATGCTCCATTACGCACTGAGCGATTCAGTGAAAACCCCAGCTTCCTATCTTTTTTCGTTTATTAATTAAAGGAGTTTGAAGTTTCAAACTTCCAAGCTTCGTAGAGGGCGCCACAGGAAAATTACGGAGTTCTTCAAAAAATATATCGATAGCCCCTTGCGAGGTCTATCGACATATGAAATTTAAAAAAAATTCCTTGGAGCAGTTTTTGAGAAATAATTTTTTGAAAATTTCCGAAATTTTGAAAATTCGTAATTTAGGCCCCTTATAATTTTTAAA
>JABXWE010003535.1:0-40027 GCA_014611495.1 Limonius californicus
TACAACAACCTTTACGTATGAACAAATCATAGAAACCATGAAAAATCTTAACAATCGAAAAGCACCAGGTACCGACACCATACCCAACGAACTCTTGGAATACAGAGGCACGACACTAGCTAGAGAATTAGCAAACGATGTTCCAGCAAATATTAGAAAACTCAAGGATACCAGAAGATTGGAGAACAAGCGTGAGGGGGTAATAAAGGGTAATAAAAATGATCCATCGAACTACAGGACAATATCACTCTTAAATACAATAGTCAAGTTATTTACTGGTCTGATTAGAAATGAGCTAAACATAACATTAGACATAAGTGAGGAACAACAGCGCTTTCGTAAAAATAGATCAACAACCGATGCCATCTTCATTGTACGACAGATAACAGAAAAATCACTAGAGTACGACAAACCTGCATATATGTGTTTTATTGATTTGACGAAGGCGTTCGACCGGGTGCGATTAACTGATGTGTTGCAAATTTGCCAGAAAAAGGAATATCGAACGACATAATTAAAACAGTGAAAGATCAGAATACGAGAAACACAACTCGGCTAAGAATCAACAATGAATTAACCGAAGAGGTCGCTGTTCGAACACGAATTAGACAAGGAGACGGCCTTAGTCCGATGTTATTTAACCTAGTTATGGATAAGATAATTACAAAAACAAAAGCATCTAGCAGCCGCTATCAGCTAAACACGGGTGAAATCAAAGTAGTTTGTTGTGCGGACGACGCCGTAATTATATCAGAAGCCGAGGACTGCAACGACTGTTGCAAACATTTAAAATAGAAGCAGGAACATACAATATGACCATATCTGTAGAAAAAACAAAAAGCCTTGTTATATCGAAAGAGCCTCGAAGATGTAAGCTTGTTCTTGACAATCAAAATATTGAGCAAGTAATGTCATTTACCTACCTGGGAACACAAATATCCAGCCAAGGAAACCTAGTAAAAGAAGTGACTGAGCAAGTAATTAAACCTACAGCTATGTCGGGATGCCTCAAAGATCTTATATGGCGAAATGAGTTCCTAAATATAGAAAGCAAAGTGCGAATATACAAAACGTGTCTAAGACCTATAAAGACGTATGCTGCTGAAACTCGTGCTGATAACTTTAAATCGAAACGCCTGTTGCGAACAGCTGAAATGAAAACATTACGTGCAGTAGCTGGGAAGACGTTAAGAGGCAGGGTAAGGAGTCAAACCATAAAAGAAACGTGCCAAATCCAAGATGTTGTAAGATGGATAAGACAGCGCAGGAGAGACTGGAACCAACACATCAGTCGGATGAACGATCGACTGGTCCGAATAGCTATAGATTGAAAAGTTCATGGAAAAACGCTTCCGGGAAGACCGTTGAAAAGATGGAAAGAATGTTGGCAATCCACATCACAGGAAAATGCTGGAAATATCAGGCCTTAAGGCCTAAATCGAGTTGAAGAAGAAGGAGAAGAAGGTTCATGAAAATCACACTGTGTACTACTTTATACAATTCGAAGTACTTAAAGAAAATGGAAATCACTGCAAACAGTTACCACTAATAATGGAAATACATGGACAAATTTTACCTTAGTTCGACAAAAAAGTTGAAGAAGTATAAGACGGTTCTCTTTTTATTTCTTCACTTCATGGACGCCCCTGGATGGCACAAAGAGGAACGAGACAACAACACACAAATAGGAACAACGAGACGGATGACGAAGGATTACACAGTATTGTATTGTATAATTAGGATTTTTCTTCGGGAAACGGCGATGATTTAAAACAGCCAGGCACGAAGATCACAGGCACAAAGTTTTTGTTAAAACGGCGACAACGTAAAAGGGAATGAACAGAGGTTAATTTTTATAGGCACAAAACGAATCGAGAAAACGGCACCATTTCGCACAATAGCTTTAAATCCTGTTGGTATTTAATCTGGGTTTCTGTCGATCTTGTAAAACGGAAACTACTTAAACGATAAAACGTTAACTAAATGACAGGACCAATTATCAAACCCCAAACACTAAGTTACACTTCTAACATAACGTGTGATCACCGCAAAGTTCTCAATGCGATTCCACAACTCTCCTTAAAATATAGCAAACCTAACCTTAAAAGGAACCCCGAATTAAGTGCAGCCAATGGCATTTCAGTGATAATAATTCGCGATAAGAACAGGTGACCTACGGTGCTTTGTTTAGAAATTAAAATAAAGAAATGCATTTAACAATTATTTGTATTTCAAAGGAAATCGGAAAAACGTCACGGAATGATATGGCAAATGGGTGTCAATATTAATAAAATATACTTTTACGTATATTTTAAATTGACAAGTACGAGCTCTATGTTAGGTAATATTTTCAGGATCAACTTTGTTTATCAAGCAAAAGTTGAAGGTGATGATATTTTGATCGGAAATAGTTAGTAGAAATAGTAGTAGAAATAGTTTGAAGTTGTATCGCTTCATCTTCACAAATCACAAAGCTACGGGTAAAATACTAACAGAACACCCACGGAATAAAAAACCGTAAAGAAAATTCCTGACTACATTATTTAAATGTGTATGCTTGAAGTAACTGTTAAAGACCCACATACAATCGCTTCTGCTTAATAGGGATACATTGCGACTAAAACATTTTGACCCAAAGCGACTGTCCCAAATATGCCAAGTTCCACATAAAATTAAAGAATTAGTAGTTTTCTTAGACTTCTTAACGTAAATTCTTGAACAGAAATATAAATAACAGGAAAGTAATATACAGCGAGTCGACGCTGACTTGTGTTAAGTGCCTGGTTTTTAATTTTTTCCATCAAGCCCATTTTACTTAAAGGTGTCAAGCCATTTCTTGGCATCTTGGCAAGCGTTATAAATGTTTAAATAATACTATGAAATAGCGAGTCTACCATATGACCGCGGTGGTCAATAGTTTGAAAACTATATATACCCTGATAAAGTGATAACTATACTGTATTGCTGATATCAGAAATTTTTGGCAAATACTAATAGTTCGATTGAGATATGTGCAATGTATTTCACATATAAATAATTCATTTCACATCTCTTAAATAGACGTGTTACGAGCCAAACGAGCTTTTTTGTCGACCCGCAACTTGAAAAGTGGAAAAGGCCTTCGGCTTTGCTCAGAGGAGTAGGGGAGGTTCACGGATACCGCTTATAAGAGGGAAATCGTCCTAGTTGTGTACAGGGTAGATCAAAATTAACGGACGCCTCCTTCCAAATCACAGCGGATTAATATTTATGGTTAATTAATACAAGAGTTTGTTAGAACGTTCGAACTGAAAAAGGCTCGCCGTCAGTGGCTTGCGATATTTAATTTCTTAGCACAGATATACGCAGCCAGGGGCGTCGGAGTATACAATTTAATACATTTTATGAATACACTTTACAGTTAACCAAAAGAAGAAACGGCAACTGACAACTGAAGGTCGCTTTACGTCGCATTTAAAAAAAAGGTTCAGCACTTGAAACATGAAAATTAAACACGGAAAAAGTTTTCACCACACAATAAGAATTTCTCCTACCTTAGTGTTGTTCGGTAGGGAGCAGAGAGACGCACAACTGAGATGTTCCAAAGATCATCGGGAAGCGGGAAAAATTCGCTGGTACGCCCCTGAAGATTGGACTGAACGGAGATAACGCTACGGACCAGGACTTTTTCGACGTCGAGAGAGAAGAAGAGACGGGAACTTCAGATGCCAAGATCTCCGCCGCTGTAGGGGAAGATCACTTGAAACGGCTCGAAAAACAGAACTTCCACGGGTTTGATAGCTTTTATTCGACACAAGTCGAGAGAACAATTTCACTGAATTGTCTTTGCAAAAAGCTGCCACTCTGCTAATATTTTTGATCCGACACAAGTCGAAGATTCCTTTGCCTAACGCAAAAAACTAAACGATAACTCAATTAGCAGAAGAGCTGCGACACAACCCGGTATTTCAAAAAGAAAGCACGTCAGTTCACCCCCAAGGCCTAGCGTCCACTGGCTTCCCCCTGCCGCAAAACATTCACCCAAGCCAAAATTGTTCCAGAACAAATTCCCACACGTGCGATTTCCGAGAAACATGACATCTCCATGGTCATTCTGCTGACAAAGAATTCCTTTTGGTCGGCGTCAACAGGCTAAATAAACTACGACTTCGACTAAGTTTCGAAAGCGGCCTCCCATAAATTTAATTTTTAAAATAATGAAAATTGTTATCAACATAAGAACGATAATTAAAATAGAATTTTAATTCCTGTGAAGCAGCAAAATTAAACGAACATAACAGACGCTGTAAATGTATGAGTAGGATTAACACTAATTTAAATTACATGTAACAAGTACAACGATTCAGTATACAAAACGAACAAGAATTGCCCGGAATAACTTAACTTTTGCAGTGAAACAGTTCTACAAAAATTGAGGGACTCGCATTAATTTTTCAAGGTTGATTTTGAACATTCACTTACATTCATTCACCAACTTTATTGTTCAATTTTTAATGTTTTGTTCCCTCGACAACGAACTTGATATTTGGAGAAGTGTTATATTGTAGGAATTCTTTGACACTTCTAAAAGTAAATAAAATTTGCTGTTCGTGTTCTGAAACTTTATGATAGATGACCTCCTTACTGTGCCTGAACATTACATTAACGTATTGTTAGTTTTTTCAATTTATCATTTATCACGTTTATTTCCACCCGAAACTTCAGATTCCAACTCAGTATTTATTTGTAATTTTTATGTTACTTATTTTACTTTCCTATAATAATGGGAAGGCAATACTTCACTTGTAGTATTGATTGCTTAAAGAAATATCCAATTTGTTTATCTAGAAAGCTGCCTACCCCTGATATACACAAAACGATAGATTTGATTTTTATGAAATTGGAATCCTAGAGGTTTATTAAAAATACATCGAGGCAGGAAGCGCTCTAGTTCAATTACTTTTGATTATTAACCAATACGAAAAACACAAAATTGCTGTTCACAAAAAATACTGATAGCTTCCACAACGTAGTCTCGGTAGTGAAAGTAATGTTAAGTTAAATTGGTTTCTGAATATATTTTGGTCTTATGAAAATTTTTAGCAACAATAAAAAACACTAGAACACTATACAACACATTCAAATTTTAAAATTATGAATTTAATGTATACACAAGAAAGAAATGTAACAATAATCTTTACAAGAATGTAAACGCCCAAATAATAATTTACATGATTAGACACTAGTAATTAAGTACAATATCAATAGAAATATAAATAATTGGGGACCAGAAAAATGAAAGCGATCGTATATTACTCAAATACAGCGAAAAACAAATACTAATAATAAGTCCACCACGTTTAACGGCCTGTAAATAAAATACAGATTTAAAAAATAAACCAGTGAATTGAAATTGACTGAATTAAGCAAGGTATACATGAATAAATGAATCAGTCAATCAACAGAGAATATCAAACAATTTACGAGCATATCTAAAATACCATTAAACTATTTAAATTTCATACAAATTCCTTAATTTTTACGTTGAATGTGATCTGGAGAGACGATGGCAGTTCCTCCTCCTCGCAGAAATGCAGATATCTCAAAATAGTGTCTCAAATTTTGATAATGTAGTAGCCAATCAAGTGTCATAGCAGTCAATATTACAATTTACTTTCGGCTTAGACTGCGTCGTCATTTGGGAACTACGCCCAGCATTATCAGCTAAGGTCCGACCTGTAGCTTGTCTGCCTTTACAAGCATTTGCTCTAGAAGTTTGAGCCATATTTGTTCGTAGGCCCTGCCTGCCTAAACAGGGTCGTGTGCTTAGATTATGCAAACCTTGGGGCGGACAAGGACAAGGATTTGGTCTTAATATATTTTGTTTGCCAGGACAATTATACTTAATCGGCTTATACCTATACAAACTAACGTTTCGCAAGACATTGCAGCTTGCATCTTCAGAGTGAATAAAACATTGAACTCAAATCCGGGAAGCGCAGGTATTTAAAGCTTTTTGAGCCAGTCGGGCAGAACGACAGAGTTCTGATTGGCTGTCACTGTTGAGCAAAGACGGATCCGGTGCAGCGTGATCGTGTGATCGATGATACCTAGAAGTCCTTACAGGATAAACTACTAGAGTCCAAGCTTTACTGAGTCTAAAACCATCCTCCCTGTTTATGTTGTTAGGTTGTTTTTCAATTTCAGTAGTTTCACGTACGATACGAGGGAAGTAATGAGGTGCTCTGGCGAATAACCGAGCATTGTCAAAGTCCATCTTATGCCCAGTTAAACCAGTATGTTTAGCCAACGCAGATTTTGTAATGCGTTTGTGTTTGCAATCACCTTTGTGCTCCAGCAATCTTAAGTCAATGGAACGACCAGTTTGTCCGATGTAGTTTGAGCCACAAGAGCAAGGGATATTGTAGATCCCGGCTGATTTTAAATTTGGTATATGATCCTTTGCGGATCTGAAACCGTTTCCCAAAGTTTTATTAGTCCTAAAGACTGTCTTTATGCTGTGCCTTCTAAGAACATGCCCAATCGTATCAGGAGTGTCTTTACTGTAAGGTAGAAAAGCTAAGCCTTCCGGAAATGCCAGTTCCTCATTAGCCTTGGGCTGTTGCGGACTGCTTTCTGAATTTCTGTGGCTGTATAACCGTTTTGTTGTAACGACATCAAGACATGAGTTTTCTCTTGTTGTAAGTGTTCTGCATCTGAGATTCTGACTGCTCTGGTTGTTGAGTTTTTAGCACAGTTGCTTTCTGCATCGGGTGATGATGCGAATTTGCATTTAAATACCTGTCTGTAGGTGTTTTATTTCTGTAAACTGCGTGCCCCAAGCTGCTATCTGATTTACGTGTAACATGTACGTCTAAGAATGGAATACTGCCATTTTCCTACTTCCATTGTGAATTGGATTTCATTGTGAATTGAGTTTAGGTGTGCTAGAAATTGTTCTAGTGTTTGGCGTCCGTGAAACCAAATGACGAACGTATCGTCTACATATCTGAATCAGGATTTAGGTTTAAGATCAGCTGCTGCCATAGCTTTGGTTTCAAAGTCCTCAATACGTATGTTTGCAATAACAGGTGATAGCAGTGAACCCATAGCCGCTCCTTCTACCTGTTCATACAAGTTACCATTCCAACTAAAAAAGGTGTATTTAAAGATCTTTCGACTAATTGGTCTAGATCTGTAGGTAGTTTATCTCTGAGGATCTCTAACACACCATCTACATGCATTTGTGAAAAGGGCACAACGTCGAAACTGACATACATACATAGCCCTTTGGCATTCATAAATCGTGAATATTATATCAATTAAAACTTTGACTGCTTCCTATAATTTGCAAAACTTTTATACTACTAGTACTAATTAGAAGACATGCTAAATACATGGATAGCTGTTTTGGTATGATAATGATGAGGCTCTACACCCATGAACGAGTTTGGTCTGAGCTCTCCTATCTTTGCTCTTACACCCAGTTGTCGCGTGCTAAATTTATGACACGTAGTCATGTGGTGGACGTCACACATTAGACAGCCTCACTATTACCCCTTGTTCATACGAACCAGGTACCCAATTATTTAAAGCGATTGTTAGTTACAGCAATATCGGTGTAGTGGATTAAAATATATTCTAGAGAAGATCGGTGCAATTTTGAAATATCCTGTGGTATTACCAGTCTTACTTATTCCCAGTTGCATCATTAAGTTAGAGCTTCATGCCTTGTATTTAATACTACGAATATCGGCGAACTGAATAAATTAGGAAAATATGGGTATAATTTTGAAATACCCTGTTTGTTACCAATAGGTCCATAAGCCTTATGCTTGCTTGCTTGCTTGCTTTGAAAGAGCGAGATCTAGGACGCGGTTTTCCAAGCATCTCTATTTACTTAGGCCACATTTGGCCCATTGTACACCCTAACTAAGAATTTTGCCTATCTGGGGTAATTGCAACTCCAGTAGTGATTTTAACGTGTCACACATCGCAGTGGCACGGGACTTTGCTTTACTTCCCTCACTTCACGTCCCTCGGATCTAAAGGCAAATGCGCTAACCACTAGACCACCGAGGCCGGCTCCATACGCCTATAAAGAATTAATAAAAATAAGTTATGTTTTACCTGCAAGTAGGCTGGATTTGGTCTTCCCTAACGGCCTGGACGAATGGAAACAGACATAAAACTATAACACGTATAATCTATGCACGATTGATTTGCCATCCAACAGGCTGTGGAAATTTGGGGGAATGTGTGGTATCATTGAAATTCGTCAATTAATTAAGTTGGGTTATGTTAATTTTTCTTGATGGAGGTTATGTTTTTTGAAAGCAGGCAATGTTGCCAGTGGAGCTTGTTTGTTCATTTAACGTCCGCCTATTGCTGCTCAATATTGGTTTACTTAGATATAATAATCATTTCATTATAAATAAAATAATAACTATAATTTAAATGTTGTCTTAACACATACCAAATACATATTGCTGTTCTTTTTACACGAGAAATCTGAACTTAAATCGTATGTATAAAGAGCATATTTCACGCCATTCTTTGTTGTCCTATATTTAGGTCTTGCAGCAAATTAAGAAGAATTAACGTTGACCTGAATAACAAATCGTCATAGATTTGCAATTATTATTAATTTACGCGTACAAGATTAGGAATTATTTTTACAGTTAAATTCGTGAGAAGGGTTACACCGACAGAGAACACGACGTATTTTCATTTACACCCGTGAGAGCATTCATCTTAGCGCAATCAACTTTTTCTCTGCCTTATTTTCGGCAAAACGGTTGCTATCTTTAGTTACTCACTTCACATAGGTTATTCGATATAGTTTGGAAGAGGTGGCCTTTTTCTTTGTCCGTTGTCATTATTACGTCGCCATTTTTAGGGCGAATGAGGTAAAAATATACTTTTAATTGCCTGCCACATCGAGGAATCGCTGGGTTGTAATTCATTCATGTTTGATATGCATTTCTTTTCTGAGTTTCTACGGCAATGACTTGCATTATTATTATTGATTTAGTTGTTGTTTTAAATGCGAGTCTCTACTTCTCTGCGGGTATCTACTGAATCTGTTTTTCTTTTATATTAATTTCAGAATTTCACTAGATGGTTGGAGGTAATTTAGCTTATTTTGATATCTTTGATTGTCGTGGCTTCTAGAAGTAACTTGTCGTGTACCATATAGAAAATTAAATTTAATGTCAGTTACAGCCTCAGCTCTCGGCTCTATAGGTTAACCCCTCAAATATTCTGAAATTTAGCTATACACATATAATCTCAGATAACCTCCACACTCAAAATAATCGTAATTACCGAATTTACTGTTTATAAGTCTTTCCCCCTTTATCAATATATAGTAGAGTTTTAATGAAGTAAAACTTGAGAGCTTTAAATATGATACTGATAGCTGCAAATTAATTAATTCTCGCGCTTTGTATTCTGGGACATTTTGCTTCTACATTCATAAGGCTGAACGCTTCAGTAAGCCCTTACATTTGCTTACATTGAAAAATTATTTCTGAATCTAACGAATTGTAATGTAGATATGTGTACAGAAGAAATTATTGTAAGTATGGGAAAGATACAGAATAATAATTTGCTCATTCTTATTTCTTCTTATTCTTATATAGTTTCTCTGTTTTGTTTTTCCGTTTTCGTTGTTTGTTATGAGAGCTCTAGTCTTGTGAAATAGCAGGAGTTAACTTACTTTACGTTAACAAATCACTTCCATAAATTAAACCGGCATCCCCCATTAATAAATTGTAAGTTTTTACGTTTCAGAATTTTTATCACTATCGCTTCGCCAGCGCTACTGGCAGAAACTTAATATTTAAATTAATTTTTCCTGTTAGTAAAATTATAACCCTAAGTAAATTAACAGCTTCATTTCCAACACAATCTGATAATTTCATGATATCGTCATGTTATTCATTTCGGTCGATTTAATGAAAAAGTTTCCAACAAAATTTACTTTTACAATTATGACAATGAACCTGTCGCGAGACAGGAATTATTTACAGAAATGTGTATTGCGGCAAATACTTGTAGAAAACATGGTTTTTACTTGTTTTGTTAAGGAAAATATAGAATAATAATATAATCATCGCTCACATGAAAACTGAATATGATTTATTAGTAAAACGAAATACAAAGGAAAGCGGTCCACTTTTCGACAATGCCAATAATTGGCCAACAGTAACCTTGACATAGAGGTACATTTCGAGTAATGTGATACACTAATCAATTTTAATCCAATAGCGTTCAAAATCTGACAGCAGATTAATTAGTCCAAGTGCTAGATTTTACATTTGCTGATGTACAATCGAAGGGGAATTTTTCTCATTCAAAGTTACATTTTTGCAGACAACCGCGATTACAAAGGGCTCGTTTCGTATTCAAGTTTCTATGCGATAAAATATAGCATCAAGGTGTCGAAGGGTGGTAAATCGTTAAATGGATTGCTTGTCTTTTTATGCACAAAGCTGAGCTTTGTTAACCTCGAGCAAGCTTTCGTTTTGTGAAACGTTTTAATGTACGGTTTTTAATATTCGTTTGGATGCCTATAATTTTTTACGTCATCAGTGGGCAATGAGGCAAAATTAAAAGGGTGTTTATTTAATCTCCTGAAAAAACAAGTTCAACCGTAAAAGATCATGACGAATGGTAAATGGCGGTAATGCGACATTCATGTTTGTGTGGATACTAAAGTGTAAAAATGTGAAAATTTTGTGCTTCTAATGAATGCTTACTGTGCAAAATAAACATAAAAGATGTATATTATTACACTAACGCATTAAAATGAAACGTACGTTCGTAAGTTCGCGTTGATTAGACAATTTATTTGAATTTCACATTAATGCAAATAATCGACAAATATTGATTTTGTATTTCACTGTAGAAATGTAAAGTAAGGAAAATGTATGCAATGTGGCCCACCTTGATTGCGTAATTCTTCACCAGAGTATTCTTGGGTCAAAAACAAGCAAAAAGTCCTAACTAAACATACAGGGTGTATCAAAAATAGGTACAAATATTAAATCCGATGGTAGATTACAATATATACAAACTAGAAAAAGAATTCTATGGCAATGGGACGCTTAAAATATGAGAAAATAATAATTGAAAATTTGACCCAAAATTGTTTGAGTACCGCAGGATAATATCAAAAATTTGAGTTCAAAGACTTGTTATGCAAAGGAGAGTAAGATACAAGTGCAAAAAAATTTCTTATCACCTGCCACAAACCAATACTATTAGGTAGGTCAGTAATTTCTATTCAGTCTGTTGTTATCACAAGCCAGACAAGTTTTTACGTGTTTACCACTTTGTATTTACTTTACAATTAGGTCATAACCTTCTACAGCTTAAATGCATTTTCTGTGTATCATCAGCAGCTCTCAAACAAAATTATATTTTATTTTTTAATTCAAAAAAATAATTTTAATGATTTTTGAAAAGTGAATAGTACCAGTGAATTCTACTTGAGCCAATCTATTACCGGTTTAAACATTTGTACCTATTTCTGATATTCGCAAATTAATAATTTCGAAGATAGACACTGAGCTTTTTACCACAGAATATCGACCGACCTAAGTAAATTGCATGATCAGAACAGAACAGGCTAGCTACATTTTTATTAAAATTTCCTTGTAGTTTGATGTATCTTAATTAGTCGTTTTCCCTATTTGTCATGGCCCCGATTACTTATCTTGATATACCGACAGACGTTTACCCTACCACCAAATGTTTCCTGCGCATTCGAGAAACGGAAAGCGTAAAAGTGAAAGAAACCAGAGAAGGAGCAAATGTTTGATCTATGTAATTGGAAGAAGGAATTGTCGCGAGAGTAAAAGAAGATCCAATACAAGAAGAATTTCCGCCATGGAAAATACGTTTCTAAATAACAGTCTCTCACATACCGTTGTAAACTCGTCTAAATGCTCATTTTATGCATGATGGGGCACCCGCATATTATTCCGTAGAAGTAAGAAACTACTTAAACGTAACATTTGGCAATAACTGAATTGAGCTGCGTTCACCAGATTTAAATCCGCTTAATTTTTGCGTATGGGGTTATCTAAAACAATTACTTTACACTGAATCTATTCAAGGCCTAGATGACTTAAGAAATAAAATAAACAACGTTTTTAATAGAAATAAAATTAACCACGTTTTTAATAATAAAGTCAGACAAATTCCAGCGATTTGTGATAGAATGCAAGGCTTTTTTAAGAGAAGAATTCGTGCATACGCTGAATCAAACGGTATTCACACTGAACATCACTTGTAGCAGTTTCTTTCAGTTAGACATTTACTACTTACGAACCTTTGTTTAAATCAGCCTTTATTTTCAAAACTATGAATTTACGAATGTATGTTTAGTAGGAGTTAGGCTAGAGGTTAGCGCGCTAGACTTCTACGCCGAAAGACCTTGGTTCAATTCCCAGTACCGGAACATAGATTTCTTAACGGCCGTTCTCCCTCGCAAGGCAATAGCAAACCAGCGAGGTATTCTGCCTAGTATATCTCCTCTGGAGTAGAAATGTTTACACTTCCCGTGGTTCCTCTATGTATGTGGTACTTTAAACGCGCAACACAGGCATAGGAAAGAAGATCGCTACGTCTCGTAAGAGATAAATCACTCGAAGAATAAGAAGAGAGAGGATTTTCTTGCTTGTTTTTGACCCAAGAATACTTGGTGAATAATTATGCAATCAAGGTGGGACACCCTATATAGGAAATGAGTGTTTTACCTTTTAAGTTTTTACAAACGACCACTATGGTGGCGCTATTGAGATGTGTCATTACTATTTTCGTAAAACTTGACATTTGTTATTGTGAAAACAGTGGCAGCTTAGAAATTGACCGAGTAGTTTGTTTACAGTGAGCATTTAAAAAATGCAATTTTGGAAAAAAATCGAAATTTTACGTGAAGGTTTTCGTTAGATGATTTTTACGATTGTAGTGACGACTTAACTGAACAACAATGCATAGAATCGCTTTGTTCAACTTTTGGTAATGAAGCACCATGAGAAAAGACTGTTTACAATTGGTTTGCAGAATTTCGTCGGGGTCTTGCGTCCGTCAGTGGTAATTTTCGTGAAGGTCGACCAAAATCGGTTGTTATTCCAAAAAACATCGATGCTGTGCGCAACATGATTGAAGAAAGTCGGCATGTGACTTACAGTTAGATACAGGCAGCCTTAGGCATATCGAAAACTGTTGTACATTCGATTTTGCATGAACATTTTGCTGTGAAAAAGATCTGTTCCCGATGGATTCCGCATAATTTGATCGAAGCTCAAAAAAAGGGTTCGTGTTCGTGGTGTAAGGAAATGCTCAAAAAAATCGACCGAGGAACTGCAAAATCCGTATACAACATCGTAACAACTTGGATATATTCGTATGAACCGGAAACTAAGCAATAATCTACTGTTTGGGTGTTCCAAGATGAACCGAATCCCACAAAAATTGTTCCACTTGAACCACTTTCAAGAAAATGATCGCTTATTTCTTCGGTTGTACTGGACATGTCGCAACCATTCCTTTAGAGGATCGAATAACAATTAACGCTGAATGGTATACAGTAATTTGTTTGTCAGAAGTCATCGACGAAATCAGGAAAAACAACAGAAAACGTCGCATCATTCTTCATCATGACCACAATGCCAGCTCTCACACAGCACGTCAAACAATTGATCATTTGAAGGAGAAAAACATCGAATTAATGTCTCATTGCCCGTATTCACCTGATTTATAGCCTAAGGACTTCTTTGTATTCCCGAATGTCAAACAAAAATTGTGTGGATAGCGATTTTCACCTCGCCTCAAGAAGCTATTGAAACTTTCAAAACCCATTTCTTTAAGATACCAGCTTCAGATTGGAAAAATATTTCGAGAATTGGTTTGAACGCATGCAAAAGTGTATAAATCTTAAACACGAATATTTTAAAGAGAAATAAAGCAGTTTGTTCCAAAAATTGTTTTTTCGTTCGTATTTTTTGTAAAAGCTTAAAAGGCTGCCCCGTATTTATAATGTTTGGGTTTTAATATAAGAAAAATATCGATTTCCCGAAACAAAATAGAATTTGGGGTTATGGTGGAGATCAAGAAAATTATAGAAAAAAAAGTTCGTACATATGTCTTTTTTGTTCATCATTTAACTTTATTACATTCGTTAGAGGTCGGATTCCTTGTGTGTTGCATGGTAAACTCGCCAATACACTATTTTAGTTAGTACGACTTTGCAATTCTTTGCATTATGGAGAAATTTGCTGGGAATTTTAATCTTAGGGAGTTAATTAGAATAATTTGCAGTTGCCTGACTTACGTTACGCCGCCGTCTAAGTTGGTCTAGAGCTGTAATTTATTACTGTTTAACAAGCACGCCTGACGGGCGATATATTTTTTTATGGCAACACTGAACATATCTATTCTCGTTCGTTTAGCAGTGTATGGATTAGTTGACAGAATACCATACGTGCCCCATCCATAACTATAAATGTTCGAAACGGCTAAACAAAATCGATATTAAAATATATCTGATGACAGCATAACTAATTTTCTCTAAATAATTACCGTGAATTTCATCAGAAAGGAACACAAACGAAGATAGCATATAAGTAATTTGAGTTACCTCAAATACCCATGGAGCAACCATCAAACTAGAAATGTATACGCACATATTACTTGAGTTTGTGAACTGATAATGATGCAGCCGTGCCGAGTATAAACGAAGAAATTAAGAACTTAAGGACTACTTCAGCCTTTTCCTTTTGGTTGGTTAAAACTTAAGGCATGTACAGTTTCATAATAGCCAAATTTTATGATTCTGTAGAAATAAAATAATTCGTGCTAATTTTAGAATCAACTAACAAACACCTCAGTAGATTTTAAAATTCAGCGCGATTTATTTTAACTTCCGCAGTCAATAATCCTATTACATTTAAAATTATGACAAATGATCAATTTTACATATAGTTGTACGCTCTAATTCAATAATAAAGACCTAGTTAATGAAATAAAACAGTCTACTTTTCGAGTCAAATGAATTAACGATTTACTATATACGTAGAGCATATACTACCGCCTAGGTTTATTCTAATTCCCATAATAGGTTTACTTCAATTACCTAATGAAAAATGTCTATTGCGATATCGTTTCATTACCAATATTTAATTAATCTCTTAGGTTAAAAAACATTTCTATATTAAACTGAAACAAACGGAATGAAAGTTGTAGGGCTATTCCTAACAAACATTTATTTGTTTTATGGAACACAGCCTAATAAAAAACAATCATATTGTAATACGGGTTCCTTACCATAAATCGGAAATATTGTTTGCAACCTGCCATATTTAATTAATTCGACTGTTTTATAATTACATAATTGCGGCATAAACTTGCATAGGATACGTAAAATTCATAATTTCTTGTACAGGCTTTCAAAATTAGCATTCATGCTCTATGAACCATATTATACTTAATATCCAAAGGTGTCAATCAGATTAATTAATTAAGGAGGTAATTTTTGCATATTCTACTAGCGAAATTGAATTGATTTGAATTAATGCTCTTGCAGTAACTTTATTACCATTCTTATTTTGTTACAAAATAATATAAAACATTTCTGAAGTCATCTCTTCGAGCTTAGATAGTTTCATCGTAGATTTGATTGGTGCTGACGTTTCGCTAACCGTTACAGGTACCATATCAAAACGGTTCGCAAATCGCCGACATCAATCAAGTCCAGTGCGGTCTAGGCCCGAAGAGATGACTTCATTAGACACACACCGCGGAAGCTTCGCTTCGCAAAATAAATGTATTTTAACGAATTATTGCTGCATAAAAGTGTTGGCTATAACCGCTGATTAGTCCAGTGTTAAAAGGATTGGGTTCGCAATACAATTCGAACCTTGGAATAGGCAGACAAAGGCATAACAGATCAGTTTAATTTCGTTCCCACCCTTTCGGTATTCTACTCCATTCGATTTTACTATACATATATATATTACTTTGTCCATTACTAGGTTGAAGAACAGTGGGCTTAGGCTATCACCTTGTCGTATACCAGATTTAATTGGAATCTCTTCCGTTAGTTCGTTGCCAATTCTCATTCTAGGTTTGCTATTACTGTTATATCTCCTATTAGTTTAATGATTTGATCGGGCATATGTTCTCCTTGGTTATATTGACAAAACATACGTATTTAGGCTGGTGAATTTCGAAGCAAGGTGGAATTTGCACATTTGTTTATAATACTATGTAGAAAAATTTGTCGGATGATTTGAGTACATATAATAGGAATACTGGTCGATCCACAATCCATTCTTTGAATGTTTGTTTCAAATAATATAAGCTTGAGCACTCATTTAAAATAATAATCAAGTTGGAACAAAAATAAATTGGGGTGGTTAAACCTATTCGTTGGGCGCCTTTTAGATATATCGAAAATTCGAAACAATTATCAAGATAACTCAACCTGCCGTGAATCTCATAATAAACAAAACAAACTATAAATTGTCTAACCAACCCAGAAATCAAATAAATTTTGCACCAACTTATATGAAACGATCCCAGGGTCACTGTTATAGCTGGTGCAAACTGTGTACATTCGAACGCCAGGGAACAAGGTAAACACAAAAAAACACAGGGAAATGAAAGAAATTATTTTTCAAAAATTCTAATCAGGAGCGTAAGTGCTTTCTTATTCGGTAAAACAAAGCAACTTTCAACAAATTTACAAATGACAAACGACTTTAAACAAATAAGTTAGCACTCTATAACTTTATAAAATTCCCCTATGCAATAGAACCCGCCATCTTCACTATAGCATTGATGAATGTGAATTTGACCTTGATGGAAATCTTTGGAATGTAGTCAATTGTATATCTTTGCGCTGGTACACACAAGTTGACAGCAAGCTCGTGTCACATAAAGATGTTTAATGAAATTGCTGCAGTAAAACGTGCTTTATTTAAAATAAAATTTTGGCCAACAGGTAAATAGATTAAGTTCACATTAATTTATTTAATTCGAATAAGCCATAAACTCTATTGTAGTTCTCGCATTGGTAATAATAAAAATTATAACCTCCAAATTTGATTTGTGGAAAACTTTTACGTTTAAGTTTTCAATAATAACAAAATAACGTACCACTTTTATTTGTTTTATATATTTAAATAATGATAATTATTCATATTCAAATCTTGTTAAACTTGTAGATATGGAATTATAATCGAAGAACATTAAAATTTATGTTTGGTTTACATACTAATATGGTTGACCAACAAACAATAAACAAAACGTGAACTTCCAATTCTGCGCCGAAATTTCTAATTTCCTTCAGATTTTCCTAAATCTCGGCCGTAGGTACAATAAAACAATTTCGAATATATATTCAAACACTAAAAACCTTGATTAATTGCCATTATACATAAATGGACACACAATTAAATATATTTAAGGAGCTGCCTTAACAACGTACTGTCTAAATGATGGAATTTTCGCAACTACTTCAACTTTTTAATTAAAAAACTCCTATTTTTCCCCCGTTGCTAAGGAAACAGTATACGAACAGCAAAAAAGTAATGAGACCCAAACAAAATCAGCCAATCAGGGCCAACCATTAAAAGACCAAAATTTATCAAATTCTTATAAAATACTAATAACTTTCTTATAAATTTTCTAGCATCAAAATTGAAAACACCCCCGTATTGTACATTACAATATGAACATTTTGATACCTCACTTGGTATATGTTTTGAAAATGCATTTAGAAATTCACAAATATTTTTACCATAATTTTTAAATAAATACTTTAAACTAAATCAAATGTTTATCAAAATCAACTAATAACTTCTTAACATACTTTAGCACATCACTATAAACATACTTTTCCCAAACGTCAAACTGATTACAATTTTACTTGTATATGTATAAAGAACTAATTTTAATCAGATATTAACCAGTCCTTATTTGTGAAAAGAAAATATGCCCCGGGAAAACAAAATTTCATGATATTATCCAAACAGGAATCTTCAAAATATATACATAGACATAAAGTCCTCTTTCCCACTTTTCAAATTCAAATTCCTGCCTGAACAGGGCCGTGTGTTTAGATTATTTAAACCTTGGGGTGGACAAGGATTTGATCTGAATGTATTTTGTTTGCCAGGACAGCTAACAGGCATAAGCCGATTAAGTATTATTGTCCCAGCAAACAAAATACATTAAGATGAAATACTTGCCCGCCCCAAGGTTTAAATAATTTAAGCTCACGGCCCTATTTAGGCAGGCAGGGCCTACGAACAAATATTGCTCAAACTTCTAGAGCAAATGCTTGTAAAGGCAGACAAGCTACAGGTCGGCCCTTACCTGATAATGCTGGGTGTAGTTCCCCAGTGACGACGCGATCTAAGTCGAACGTCAGTTGTAATATTGACAATTCGAGAAACCGCGAAAGCCTCAAAGAATATTTGTGAACATTTTATAATAATTTTAAATGTATGCTTGACTAAAAAATTCTTGGAAAAACACAAGAGATAGTATTTCACAATCCGCTCAAAATTTTGCCTGTATACATACTTGAATAATGTGGTAAAAGTTTGAAAGAAAACGTCCCAATGTGAAGGCTTTACATTATAATATAGAGGTATTTTTACATGTAATTGAGTTTGAAGGTCAAGATCCTCCTAAGAAAATCATTATATAGAAAAAATCATTAAATAAAGGTTCACTACATGGGAGTTCGACTGTATTTCAATTTGTCGCGGTTTTCTGACCGCGATGGAATAGCTCATTTATACATTTGTTTAGAATGGAAGAAAATATTCCCAATAAATAAATGTTGACGTTTCTTTAAAATGTAATATTTCTATCGTCGAGATCTCTTAGAGAGAAGTAAAAAGAAAATCGATATCCAAAGAAAATTAAGAAGAAGAAATCCGTAGCGGCCTTATTTTGATTCAGACCGTCCTATATCAATGCTTTCTCGTTAATTACAAACACAAAAAGCTATCTAAAAACAAGTCTACCTCCTGTTTCGAACTCTGCAATTTTGTCAAGTTTCCTATTCCATTAAATTCCTGAACACCTTACATTTTAAGAGTTTGTCAAAATCGGAAGGGTTGTTTTTGAGTAACAGGGCATTGTAAGAATTTCGAAAACCACGCACTTTTACTATTCGTTGATATTTAAATCAATTGCTTTAATAGATTTTGAGGAAATTTGTATAAAGTTGTATATTTCAAATCCAAATAGAATCACACAGTCATTTCAAGGATGTACGCTAACATACACATACGTGCATGCATAAATCTACGAACCGCGAATGGCCAAAAGTGATACTTTGGTAAATATTTTACTTTTAATTTAATAAATAGATCTGCATACCTATAACTAAAATATGTGAGGATCCGTTAAAAGAATACATTTTGAAAAAACATAAGACGTTTTTATAACATGAATACAAAATAGAACAAATTTATAAAATCGACAAAGTGAATGATACAGATTTTGCAAAATGTTTTTTATCTGTACGTTTGCGTATACCAACTGACTGTGTAGGAATGCGTAAGGTTCGAAATCGCAAATATTTACATATAAATGCAATTCCAAATCTTCCAGAAATTCTCATAGATTCCAGAAAAGCACGTTATTTTAAACTCTGTCGAACTGAAAATAAATGTCAGATGTCTTTCCCAACAATTTTTTAAATAAAGCTTAGTTTTCCATTTAGAATGATGATTTGCATAGAGAGGCGTCTTTTTTGAAAAAAATATTTTTAAGGATTTGGTACCATTTGCTTAATTCGTGCGTAATTTGATAGCGAATTTGTCACACTCCATTATCAATTTCTTCCGCTGCTTATATATGACTAAAGATTAATTTGAACCACGTCGCATATGCCAATCATTATTATAGACATGAAAGTACTAGTTAGAAAATTCTAGGCAAGATTTAGTAACCGAAGCCCGTCGGTCTTGTGGATAAGCACCGCATTGTAGCTCAGTACGCAACTCGTACAATAAATTAAGAGCACACAACTCAATATTACTAAGCATATATCTCTCATAATAAATTAGGAACGCACAACTGTGGCAATAAATTAGTTGTTCACATGTCTGACAATAAATTAGTAGCACACAGCTCAACGTTTACTTAGGTATTCACAACAGTGTCAATGAGCATATATCTCTCATAGTAAATTAACAGCACATTGCTGTGAGAAAATTTAGATGTACACATATTACAATAAATTAAGAGCACACAACTTAATATTTCATTAGGTGTTAACTGCACTGTCGGTAAGCACACTTCTGTAATACTAAATTAGGATCACACAGCTGTAGCAATAAATTAATTGTCCACTTCTCTTACAATAAATTAGTAGCACACAGCTCAACATTTAATTAGGTATTCACAACAGTCCCAATGAGCATATATCTCTCATAGTAAATTAACAGCATATTGCTGAGAGAAAAATTTAGATGTACACATATTACAATACATTACGGGCACACAGCTCATTATTTAATTAGGTATTAACTACATTGTCGCACACATATTTCATATTATACTAGGAACACACAGCTGTGACAATAAATTAATTGTCCACTGCTTTGACATTAAATTAGTAGCATACAGCTCAACATTAAATCGGGTATTCACTTAATTAAGTATTCGCATAGTGTTTATGGTTAAATATCGTAGCTCCCATAATAAATTAGCAGCATATTGCTATAACAAAAATTTAGATGAGTACATATCAATAAATTAAGAGCACACAGCTCAATATTTAATTAGGTATTAA
Organism: Limonius californicus; assembly: GCA_014611495.1. NCBI lineage: Eukaryota > Metazoa > Arthropoda > Insecta > Coleoptera > Elateridae > Limonius > Limonius californicus. The sequence continues at coordinate 20,807 of JABXWE010003535.1, forward strand.
CTACACTGTCGCTAAGCACATATCTTTCGTATTAAGCTACGAACACATAGCTGTGGCAATAAATTAATTGTCCAGTGCTCTGACAATAAATTAATAACACACATCTCAATATTTAATTGCGTATTCGCAGTACAGCTACAATAAATTGGCAGCGGACAGCTGCGACCATGAATAATAAGCACAATCAATGTTCAACATTTAATTAAGTATTCACATTAGTGTCAACGGTCATATATCGTAGCTCCCATAGTAAATTTGCATCACACCGCTGTGACAAAAACTTAGGTGTATACAAATCTGTCAATAAATTAGGGTACACAGCTCTCACTATAAATTGAAGGTATTATTATTATTATTAGCCCGCATCATCCCATTGTTGGGCAAGGGCCTCCCCCATAAGGGGGATTGTTGATCTACTATCCTAAAGTGATCAATCCTCGTGGGAGAAAGGCGCCGCGTTAACGCAACCTTCGGGTCACCCTGTGACGCCTAGTTAATCGACGGCGACAACAAAAATAGTTTTATACACACAAAATTATCGAAACATCAAATTCCTAAACAAGGTCCAGGTGTCAAGGACAAGAGTTCGACTAGCTGCAGTCGAAGAAGGGTGGTTCGATCTAAGCCTAGGCTCCACCTGTTTAAAAAAAACCCTTTCCTCCTCGAAGATAACTTTGGGTAAACAAGAACCTTCCTGGATGCGAACTTACCTTGCTTGGTAATATTAAACTTATTTTTCAAGACAGAATAAAACACAATTGTAATTGACAGACTTCCAAATATAATGATCCAGAAAAAAAATAATTAATCAATACAAAAGTATATATGTATGAGACATAAAAAAAAATCAGGATCACAACCCCCAAGTTATATATATATATATATATACATAATATCACATTCATGAATAAAATGAACAGACCACAGTACGTTCTCTCTCTCTGATTTAATTTCTACACAGAGCTGAACCCAAAATTTCTAGGGAAACAATAATGCGTAGATCGGTTTTAATTTAGGAAGCGTTAATCCACTTCTACAATGTTAAACAAACCACCGAATTCACGTCTAGAATCGACGATATCGCGAGGCCTCGTATATGCAAAACTAGATTAATTACCCAAAATAAATGGTATATGCGCACGGATAATTATAAATTTACGCAAAATTCCCCCTTTCGTTTGAAATTTTAATCTCGTAAACTGCAGACCATTTAACAAGTTCTCAGTGTACAAAAAGGTATTTGAATATGAACATGAATTTTTCTAAGTAAAACATTTAACTAAATACCAAAATTTTGTCGAGTATTATTATATTTCAATATAAATATGTTTACGCAATCAAACGAGTTGCAGTTATTCGTCTTTGATAGTTCTCGAAATTCCATGAACTTATCAACCCAACACAGGTAAGGTAAAAACTTGACTAACAGACCTTGAACGTAGGTTTTCTTTACACAATGGACTCGCTGTACGACCATCTGCTACTCAGGCAACGCCGACGATCTCTGCACTGGAATTTCTAGCCTGGAATTATAGAACTCTCGGGATTTCCCACGTCGTTATAAATGCGATCAGTTTCCGGATTTTTCCACTCTGCCGGCTGCTGATACCATAACATGTAAAATTGGCAGAAGAAAACTCTCCTAGAGTGCACTAAATTAGGATTTCTCCCAGGGAAAAATTTACTATCACACTACCGTGTTTAAACTTCCCCTAATCACTTGAAAATTCACAAATTGGAATAATCTTCCGAGTCGTAACGACCTTAATTAAAAATTCAAGTCTGCTCTTCTTGAGAATAGAATCCGTTCTACCTAAACCCTCTGACTGCGGTCCGAACCCCGAAGAATGCCGTCCAAAACGCTGTAATGGGAATACACTCCTGATATACACCACGCGTCAGAAATCACACGTTACAACCCATCCAAGTATTGACCGGAGACCACACTGCCTTAACTCTCCTGATCGTACGTGAACGGGCGACGAATGTGCGCAACCCGGGACCTTTTTTTTGAATTTTGAAATTGAAGGTATACAACTCAATATTTAATTGCGCATTCACTACATCTGTCACTGAACGCAGAGTCTTAATAAATGAGGATCACAGCACTCTAGTATACATTAGGAGCACACAATTCTAGTAATGAATAAGAAGCAGACACTAATTATGTAACTTTAATTAAGTAGATAAAATGACTTTTATCTCACTTCCTAGAATATTATGTAGCATAAGCAAAGATACAAGTGTAGATGCGCTTCTGCAGAATAGATTAAAGTAACTCCGATTATTGTTTATTAACAACTTTTTTTTAAGTAAACGTTAATTCAATAAATTAATTTACTTCACATAATTAATTCCAAACACACAACGATAACATTATGTTTACAAACATAAATTTTAAAGAAGAAGAAGGCGCCAAAAAAAGAAGAAGAAGAAGGTGGGGTATAAGTATACTTACCTCCTTCGTCTTATACTACCACTACTGACTACATAATGCACTAAAACACGGGGGTCATCAAGTCCACGTACTTCTTTCGTCTACAAAACAATAACAATATGATTATACAACTATTATGATACACGAACACTCGTCTGAAACACTGAATAAATATGTTTATAAGTTGGTAACATAGAGAGAGAGAGAGAGAGAGAGAGAACCATTATTAATGTTTATATAATATTTTCCTAAATATCAAGGCAATTTCTTGTGAGTAAAAGCGGCACCTCAATCTTAATCCTTTACAAAGCCTTCCTGAAAATTTTGAATTTAGAGAAGTTATTTTCTTCCTATTCAATCAGGAACGGGCCACCGTAATGTGATTAAGATGAATTGCTCATCGTGGGCAGTACAATACCAGATAAACTTTTGCGTAGATGCCTTGATTTTACGTGAATTAAATTTCGTGCAAAATTGGATAACTTGGCAACGGCTGTACGTTAATTCGTATTTATTATTTCCGCAAAAGTAATAAAAAAGGAATCTTTTCCCAATTACGTTTATTGTATTTTTATTGTTCCACATGCCCCAAGTTTAAGCAAGAACGATAAACCACAACTTGTTTAACTACTTACAAAGCAGATTGGAAAGATTCTGCATTACTATTTATTTGATTAAGAGTTGCGCAAAAATTGTGCTGAAAACCTTCGTTTTGCCGTTAATTGCATCCTATTAACTTACTTTTAAAAGTTAAATGTTGCCATCATTTGTGCTCACGCCGATTAGTTCCAAAACAGTTTAAACATCAAAGGTAATTTTTAACCATTACCTAAAGTACTCAATAAAGTTCATTAATCATCAGTTACATTCGAAAGCGTTATCTCCGTTTAGCGATTATTTTATCTTCTTTTCTATCGCTTGCGCTAGCAAAGCAACGGAAAACAGAGAAATGTATTTATTCCTAAGTGCGTGGTACCTGATTTATAGTAAACAATAACCTGCCAAATCCCGTATGTCTACGGTAAAGTGTCTTAACTTAACAGTGCCCCATTTTATCCACATTTTCTTGCCAAGTGAAATAATCACCGGAGCACGAAAAACTCGTTCTAGTGTTAGCAGTTTTATGTAGCATGCAGCGTTACGCAATTGATGATAAAATTAAAGTGGTACAAATTTTTATAAGACCCGGGTAAATTTTATAAACTTAGAGGCAGCTCTGTGCCCAATCTAATACGCGTACAGAACCCAACAGAAAAGCAAATCTGGTGTGGCATTTATGCGGCAGTAATATGGAGCGTATTTTATGGAAACAACAAGACAAATGCAATTATAGTTAATACGTATTGAAATACGAAATGCTAGGGTAAACCAGCGAGAGTTGGTGATAGTGGGTCAGACGGTGAATTGTGTTATTTCCGATAGTAGTCGCTAGATGGCCTAAGTTCTACCACAGAGACATTGTACACTAGCAGGTGTTTACTGGGTGTATAAATCTCTGCACGGTTCTTTTAAAACAAGTAAGTAAATCGCAAAATAACATTTCAATCCTATCAAATATTTTTACTAGGTCTTGCGTTTCTGCTTAAACGCTTCGTTAGACGCACCTACATGCTATTATTTTGTAATGTACGTGTTCTTTAGAGTATAAAGAGATAAACTAACCTAAAAAGAAACGCAGAAACCTAACGAGATAAGGTTAATGGCATTCACCATCTCTCCCGTATAAATGGGATAGTTGGTGAACGCGACTATGGTAGAGATGGTGAATATTTACAGATAACGTAAAATACTAAAAAATAACAATAATTGTTTGTTCCGTCACTGTAGGGAAGTATGTCAACGTTTTATAAAAGGAAGAAGGGGTCTACTAGAGGCGATTGGACTGAAGAACAACTACAAAATGCTCTGCAAAAGCTGTCCAAGAGGAGGGGTACAGTCTACATGGGGCTTCTAAAATGTTCGAAGTTCCTTGGTCAACTCTTAAGCGAAGAATTTCTGAAGGTTGTCTGTCGAAGACAGCACTGGGGCCTTCGTCAGTCTTAGGCACCAAAAATGAGAAGAAGTTAGTAACCCATATTAGGAAGATGCAGAAGTTCGGGTTTACACCAACAAGAAACGAAGTACGTTCAATGGCGTATAAGTTAGCCCAGCAGCTGAAAATACGACACACGTTCAACTCGGAAATAGAAATGGCCGGTCTGGATTGGTTACATTTGTTCATGAGCAGAAATTCAGAATTGAGCATCCGAAAATCCGAGGGCATCTCACAAGCTCGTGTCCGAAATATGAATCGAGAAAATGTGACGAAATATTTCCGTTTGCTGCAAGACGTTTTGATCACAGATGATCTGGTTGACAAACCAGGTAACCTCTACTACGTTGATGAATCAGGACTACAACAGAACAATAAACCCGGGCATGAAGTCGCCGCAAAGGGGTCCAAAAGTGTTTCAAATGTCACATCCGGAGAAAAGGGCGAAAGAATCTCCGTTATTGCTTGTTGCAACGGTGAAGGCACATTTCTTCCCCCAGCCTGCGTGTTTTTAAAGGTAAAAATAAAAAGGCAGAATATAGAGACGGCGTGCCACCAGGGTCGGTTACTTACATGACCCAAAAATCCGCGTATGTGACATGCGACATTTTTAATTTATGGCTTAAGAATCATTTTCTGCCAAGGAAAGCTCAAGGAACTGTGGCACTGATATTGGATGGGCATAGTTCCCACCGTAGCTCAGTGGAGGTGCTAGAAGTTGCAGAGGAGCATAACATAATTTTGTTGTTTGCCTAGTCACACTACACATTATATGCAACCCCTGGACAGAGCGTTTTTTTAAAGCATTAAAAACGTATTATTACCGTGCTTGTAATTGTTACATGAAAATGAAACCTACTAGGAAAATCTCTAGACTATCGTTTGGAAGACTGCTATCTGAAGCTTGGATAAAAGCTGTTACAACAAATGACGCGTTGGCGGGTTTTCGTGCAACAGGCATTTCCCCCTTTAATCCACTTAACTACAACTGCACCTGAAATCGAAAATTTGCAACCACTTGACCCACAATCATCCGCCTATTCTTGAAGAAATGCCTCTCCTCAACCAGGTTGTTCAAACAATTCTATTTCAACAAGTTCTTCTCGGCCAGGTTGTTGAAAAAATTCAACTTCAACAAGTTCCTCTCAGTAAGGTTGTTCAAAAAATTCCGTTTCAACAAGTTCTCTTCAACCAAGTGTGTCAAATAATGATGATATCACCCCCGGCAAAATGCTGGATCAAATTTCTCCAATACCAATCATGCCGTCTCAAATTGAAAAAGTCCCTAAAAATTCAAGAAATTTGGCAACTATTCGAAATACGGAAAGCAATATTGGAAGTTTGAAGATAAAATCAGCACAAAAGCGGAAAAAACTCGAGAAACAACTACTGCGAGTAGAAGATAACAAGAATAAACAGAAAAGCACAAAATCTAAGGTGAAGAAAAGAGTTGTGCCTGATACGTCATCTGAATCGTCTTCAGATCCTTAACTGAAGTTGACGAAGAGTGCGACAACGAAGACGAAGAATCTTGTATAGGCTGCGGCGAAGAATATAAATCCACGAAAAAGACTGTTGATTGGCTTCAGTGTCTCATCTGTAACCGCTGGTTGCACGAGGATTGTACAAAATATGTAAAATTTATGTGACCTTTGCAAAAAATCTGCATTGAAAAAGGCGTTTTGATATTCTTTTTATAAAAACAGTACTTATTTTGTATATCACCATCTCACCCATATAGTAGTCACCAACTAACCCATACTGCTATGGGTGAGATGGTGATTTAGTGAAAATCAAAAATATTTTTTATTAGTTTATTATTCTGTTTTGTTTAAGGTTTAGAGTTTCCATTTTGTTTTTACGCTTGTTTGTAATGCAATAAGGTAATTATTTGGTTTGCGTTAAATTTTTCAAGATGATGATGATGATGATGAAAAAGTACAAGCAATCAAACTTTTATTCGCCATCTCTCCCTGGTTTACCCTACATGGTTCCAACAGGATAGAGCCAGAAACCACAGACATCAAATCAACGCATTAATGTGCATTTGATTTTCGGAAGATTCGGAGATTTGGTTCCCTTCGTTTAACAAATGTATTGCCATTCGATTATTTGCTCTGAGGTTACTTGAAACGAAAAGCTTTAAGGAAACCTTCTGGGAACAATGGAGGATTTAAAAAATAAGATATACAAAAGATGGCCAACATTTACGTAGATATAACAAGTTATTCAAAAGAAAGTTACATACAGTTACCATAACATTTTAAAATCTTAACGGATAAGCCAATGAAGAACACATTTGTAATAGTAATGTAACGGGGTATATTGTAATTGGTTAAATGTTGAATAGATCCGCCATTTTTCTCTTCAACAAGCAACAATCTTTCTATATTGTGAACAGCATTTCCCATTCTCCATTTGTTGCGTAATTAAAATGTTTAGTTCGTCGACAGTCGTACGAGTATTTAGAAAAATTCACTTGTTCAGATAACACCGAAATAAACGATCTGTCGCATTTATATCAGGAGAACGCGCTGGAGAGGTGTTACCAAAATAGGGACCTCGGTCGAACAGTGCGAATACGCGCTGTCACTCGAGGTCACAGTAAAACTTAGTTAAGTTTCGGGTGCGTGTTGCATGAATGGATAGTATGTAAGGGACGCCCCAGACCCTGAAATAATGCGAAAGCGGTTCCGGGGGGGGGGGGTTAGTATGAGTGAATGGAAAAAAAGGTATTACCAAACTGCCTGCTTATTATGCGATTGTGTTAATTAATTCTGGAGCTTATCAAAATACCGTTGTTCGGTAATCGTAACTGTTTTTTGGTCCGCTTCAAAAAGGTATGGTCTTATAATAAAACTGCATGTGAATCCACACTACAAGATAACCTTTAAATCATGTTGATCTTTCTCGATAATCGTATGGGGATGATTTTCAGAACAGAATGCCAGGTTGTCCAGTTGTCCAGCCATTGCGGATTCATTTGGATTTCCAGACTCGAAGAGCGAAATCGTGTCTAATTGGTTTATCAGTATCTTTAATGTCATATAAAACTTGCATTATATACGGATACATTTTTAGGATTCTTCTAAGAATTCGCAAAACCGTTGTGCAACTCGTGAGACATTTGGCAACCTGACTAGCACTACGTATTCCGTGTGCTGCTTTCGGCTACTTCTTCAGTCCGTCTTAAAACTTCAGCAACATTGACATCATTCGCTGCTTTAGACCTTCCAGATTTTTTTTATTAGTAGCACAACCAGTTTTTTTTAATTTGCTAGTTGACTTTCTGTTAGATTATAATTGCATGGGCCCATTGTTAAGTTATTTTTTTGTTTTGAATTTTCGTAGACCATTTGTTAAACTTCTTGCACATGCATAATAACACTAAATTATACCACTGGAATGATCTTCCGCTTTAAAATAATAAACATTTACATAATCTATTGGCAGTTACACATATTTATAAAGTAAAAAATAGACATCTAGACACAGCTCATTTATTGATTAATTACATCTTCAACTAAACTACGGCGTATAGTTGTATTATTATATTATTTTTGGGACCCAGCCGAATCGTACACGCTAAAAGTACTTGATGGTTTTAATTACACTGAAAATTCGCAAGACAAATTTGTATCCCCCAACGGGGACGAACATTCCAATCGCATAACCCGGTTCTAAGGTTCTAAGGACTTGATACATATTATGTTCTTTGCTGTAATAATTTACAATTCCTATTAAGAATTGTAACCTAGAACAATGTGACATTTTATCAAGTTCACGCCAGGTGACTTTTCCTTGGACTTAACCGTTATCGTGAAAACAGTATGAGAAAGCAAGGGTGAGTAAAATACACCCAAAGTTGTTTTGTGACGATCTGGTAAGCGTTTAGAAACTCGATACGAAAAGCAGTAGCTGTAGCAGTTCTGTGTAATACTACTCTAGAGGTTGCATATTTGTGTAAAATATGAACAGCTTATAGATTTCAGCGCATATTACACTGGTTGCCGCACCTTTTTTTAAACATATTATATTTCAACTATGATAACGCAGAGCCTTAGGAGCAGAAAAATACTGTAAAAACAGGAAAATAATGTTTTTCAAAGGAATTCATTCAAACTAGCAGCAGCTTGTGGTGTTACAGCCACTGCAGCACTACAATTTCGTTCAAGCCATAAATATAATAAATAATATCAAATATCTATAAATGTTAAGTGATCCACCAAACAAACTAGATAATAATCATACATATTGAAATCGAAATATATTTTCTCTTTTCTATTATCAAATAACTTAAATGCAAAATTCCATTTCCTAATAGATAGTTCGATAGCCGAAGTCTATGCACTTTATATATTATATTTTTTTAAACTGTGTCATAAATCAGCAGAACGTATTCCACGGATTCACCTAATCCTATTTAAATTAAAAGTTCCTTACCATTTACTGGTAAAAGGTTTGCATCAACTAATCGTTTGAGTTGTTGCGAACTTTTGTTTTAGAGATTATAATTTTCGTCCCTCCGCAGGCAGGTATACGTACATCGTAACGTCATCGTTGAGTCTACGTAGATTCTATTTTACAAGGATATTTAGTCTAAGTGAAGTGCGAGCTTTTTACATGACCTTTGGAGTTTTTTTGTCAATCCGGTCCGATCTTCTACCCGTTATGATTTGCAAACTAATAACTGTAACTTAAATACCTAAAATCGATATATTGATCGTTTACTTTACTCTATGTGGTATTTGAATATACAAAAAATGTCAACACCGTTCAACTTTAGGAATGCAAATAGGACGTTTGTGATGTTGGTCAATTGTCCCCACAGTAAGCAACACTTGAATTTCTGTTAGTTGTATCAAAATTATTTTGTGAGAAGATCATATAAACCTTTGAAGTAATTTTTGACGTTATGCGGTAGCTATTTATCTCTTAATTAAGATGCTTTAGAACTTTATTGATATTTCTGGGTAGCTTTAAGCTACCACAATTAATTCTCCTATACTGCGAATAATACTTTTTAATTACATAAATTCTTTGTGACTAAGCGTAATACCAGAACTTCTGGGGAATTTAGTTTTATCATTGTTATTGCGGTATTTCATTCTGTTTATCTGCGCACATTTATTAGCATAATATTACGATGTATTTTCAAGACCTCCAGGAACTAACTCCACCGTGTTTTGTTACGATTATGTAAATTAATTATTTGTTGTAAATTTTAATCTCCTAATTTTATTATCAGTTTGCAAGGGTTCTCTCTTCATCAGATTTCAGATAATTATACGTAATTACGATAATTATATGTTTGCGAATCCTTTCCTCAGTTGCTTAATTTTAATTCTTTCCTTCTAAATATTCTATTTCTATTTCTAAATTGACAGGGCCCAGATGTGCAGCACTCAGACCTTTTGATCTATTGTGCATCCTGTCTGTTGCGTCCCTCATTAGAGCAGATCCGACCTTTTGATGAAGGCCAGGATCTGTCTCGGTGGGGCTCTTCGAATGTCCTCAGGTTTGGAAATCAGACCCCGAAGACCCTGAATCTGAGAGTGGCAAGCGCTGCACACCTACAGAGTACCTGAATAGAGGATTCTTCTTCTGTTTTACACTTCCGACAGAGGGCATCGTTTCTGATTCCCAACGTGGTTAGGTGTTTGTTCAGATGGCCATGGCCTGTTAAGTGGCCTACTATGGCCTTGATGTCTTTCCTCCCCAGATTTAGTAGGAAGTCTGTTTGCTTTTGGGCTGGTCCTTCTATGAAAAGTCTCGCTTGCCTAAACGGTTGTTATTTCCACCTTTGGACATGCTAATTTCTCATTCTGTCCAGTATAGTGGCCTTAATCGAGCTTTGAGGTACGCCCACTGCTGGTTCGGGTCCCCAAAGGTGCTCCAAGGAGCCCATCCGGGCCAGCCGATCAGCGTGCTCGTTACCCTCAAACCCACTGTGTCCCGGTGTCCAACACAGCGTCAATCTAACGTTACGCTGCACCATCGCCTGTAGTTTTTCCCAGCATTCTAATACCAACCGCGAGGTTTTCTTAGGATTGCTGAGCGATTTAAAAGCCGCTTGGCTGTCTGAGAATATCCTGATGGGCAAATTTTGGTATGCCCTACGAGTACATTCATCAGCGCATTCGGAGATAGCTACTACTTCCCCGCTGAAACACTGACGTATGAGTCCCCAATGGTGTAGATAGTTCTACTCTTGGGGACTGTCCAAATATGCCTGCTCCAGTTCCGCCTGCCATTTTGGATCCATCTGTAAACCAGATTAGTCCCGTATTGGCAAGTAGATCCTGGGAATTTTCTGCCCATTCCTCTTTGGTGGGAATGTTGATTTGGAAGTTTCTGTCGAACGTATACCTTGGTACCATGCGGTCTATCCCCATGCAGCAAATCTCTGGTGCACTGGATAGTATCCCGCAATGCCCCATGTTATAGCCCACGTCCTTCCATAAGTTTAATTGCTTTACTCTCCAGGCCGCTAGCAGTGCCTCCGACTTCACTGCCATTGGCAGTGCTGGGAGTCCTATTAGCGCATCGAGAGCAGCTGTTGGTGTTGTTCTTAGTGCACTCGTAATGCTCACACAGGCCAAACGATTGAGGATTGTTCCCAGTCTTTGTGTATCTGCGCCTTTCCACCAGATAAGCGCTGCATACGTGATGATGGGTCTTACCATGGTTATGTATATCCAGTGTACTACCTATGCTTTGAACCCCCAGGTTGTGCCAAAGGCACGTCTGCAAATCCAAAAGGTTGCAGTTGCTTTCCTTTCTCTTTCCGTTACATGGTGTCTCCAAGTCTGTGGTCAAGTATGACGCCCATATATTTTACTTTGGAGTCCTAGGCTAGGGGAGTGTTGTATAAGGTAAGGGCCCTTTCTTGTAAGTTCCTTCTTTTGGTAAAGAGCACTGCTTTGGTCTTCGTTGGGTTGACCGTCAGCGAATGCTCTCTGCACCAGCGTTCTACGGTATTCAGTCCATGTTGAACAATCTCTAGGACTGTCCCGTGGAATCTACCGGTGGCCAAGATTACTACATCATCCGCGTAACCTTGAGTATAAAGACCTTGATTGTTTAGGTCAGTGATCAAGCTGTTTACTACCAAGTTCCACAGCAGGGGAGAGAGTACTCCCCCCTGCGGGCACCCTCTGGTAGCATAAGCTGTCTTACTTCCATTGTGGATGGTGACCTTGATGGTTCGCGACTGGAGCAGGTTTTTGATCCACTTTATGATCGTGTTGTCAAATCCCCTCTCCGTTGCCGCAGCGCACATCGAGTTGTAGGAGGCATTGTCAAACGCCCCCTCTATGTCTAAAAAGATTCCGAGGGCTATCTCTTTGTGGAGCAGCGCCTTCTCAATCCTGTACACTAGATCATGAAGTGCTGTTTCCACAGATTTTCCTGGTTGATATGCATGTTGGTTCGGATGCAGCGGGTTGTTTACCAGCGGTCCGTCCCTTAAGTGTCTGTCTACCAGATATTCTAATCCTTTCAATAGAAATTATGTTAAGCTGATGGGTCTGAAGGCTTTTGGCTCTGCGTACGAGACGCGCGCCGGTTTTAGTAAGAATACTACCTTGGATACCCTCCAGGCCATTGGAATGTAGCCCAGAGCCAAGCTAGCTCTGTATAATTTGTAGAGAGTGTCGATGAGAGACTCCAGCCCTTCACTGAGAAGTGCCGGAAAGATTCCATCGTCCTCAGCTGCTTTGAAGGGAGCAAAACAGTTGATCGCCCACTTCACTTTTTCATGTGTGACTATTGAATTGGTTTTATGCCAGCCCCACGGGTTATATGAGTGATATTGTTCCCACTATGTTGTGCGTCGGGTGTTGCTGATGCCTCAGGAAAGTGGGTCACTAGTAACAAGCTTAAAGCTTCCTGCTCAGATGATGTATAGTCACCCGATGGCTGTTTAAGCGGCCCTATTTTGCATTGGGGGTCCCGTGCTAAGGTCTTGTGTAGTCTTGCTGCTTCGGGTAGGGATTGAATCCCTTCGCAGAACGACTTCCATGACTCTCTTTTTCTCTGCCGTATGGCTGTTTTGTATCGTCTTTGAGAAAGTTTGTAGATTTCCCAGTCCGTTTCACTTTCGGTTCTCTTGGCTTTATTCAAGAGACGTCTTGTTCTTTACGATGGCGATCTAGGGTAGTGTCCCACCAAGGAACATTCTTTCCTGATTTTGCCACCACTAGGGCGCAATTTCCTTCGTAAGATCTTATTATAGCTTGTTGTAACAAATCTGCAACTATATGAACATCTACTGTATCAGCCACCCTTCCAGGTACAGTCCCCATGCGAGCCCTGAGGGACTCCCTGTGGGAGTCCCAGTTAGTTCTGGCTGGGTTCCTGTAGCCTTTAGGTTGGCTGGCCACAGATGTGAGTGTGAAGATTATGTGTCGGTGGTCTGACAGGGAAGCTTCATTGGATACTGACCATCCTTTGATGCCCTGTAAGAGGTTTGGTGAACAAAGTGTGATATCAATTACCTCCTTTCTTCGCTTTGTCACAAAAATTGGTTCATTGCCTCGGTTTTGAATCCTTCTAAATAAGTATTTATGCAATATATACTTGCAACTATATGCTAATTACCTGTTAATCAAACACTGTTATGGTAATTTCTCTTGTGTAATAGTTTTCTTTCTTTCTAATTAGTTAAAACAAACATACAAGTTTGAGGCTTCTGAAGGTTTGCAGGAAGAAAATTTAAAGCCTTTGGCGCCAAGATTAAAATCTACAACTATTTAAATAATTAAACAGTTATACAGCGTGGTGATATAGTTCTGTAGAAAATTCATAATTTTATTATTTAAAATTTTTTTGGGAAAGCCCTGCGACACGTCAACTTTGTTTTTTAAACATAATTTTTTTCCTCCCGCTTTTTTTCTGCCCTATGACGTCAAAATAAATGTTTTTAAATGATAACTCGATTTTTCCTCCTTATTTTAACAGATCAATTAAATGGTGATATAACAAAATCAATACCCCACATAACAATCCTTTTGAGAAATTCATTTTTTTTAATGGAAATAAAATCATTATGAAAAAAATTAGCTAATGAAAATGTTCAAATTGGCCACCGTTAACTAAATGGCATTGACCAGCACGCTGGTACTTCCCGTTTCTAAACAATTCCCACGCTTTCAATTGTCGAAATTGTATGGCTTACTAATGTAAACTCGCGATTTCACATAAGGTTATTGAAAGCATTCTAGCAGTGTTAAACCAGGTGATCGGGCAAGCCACTCAGACATTACTCGCCGCCTTAATTAACCATCAATCAAGGAAGATATCTTCAAGAAACTGCCGGACTACTACGTCAAAATGGGGAGGATCTTGTTGAAATCAAATGCTTGGGTTGGGAATATCGCACCTTTATTGTGTGGAAAACGAATTACTAGAGTTTAAACTAAGTGAAGTCGCAGAAAATTTAATCTAAACCAATTTGGTGCATTAGTTTTATTATAAATAAATTCTGAATTTTTTGAACTTTATGTGCATATCTCAAAACAATTATTATGTATATATATATATATATATATATTTTAATAATAATAATAGACAATTTCAACAAATAATATATTAACATTTTTATACTGTTGTGATGATAAACGTAAATTGGATACACTCGAGTCTTTCCAAATTCACAAACACACCTTTAATTAATAAATTCCCTGCTATTATTTTGGAATAGAATACCTGAGCCAAGTCCGAAATCAACATCCAGTGTGCTGCTGCCCTAGCTACAAATGTTTACTACATTAAATGCTTTCGAAAATGACATTTTGTATGTCAAAATATGCATAAAGCAAAAATAAATACCTGTTGAAATTGTCTATTACTATTAACGTATGTAACAAAAGTTTTCGGAAAACAAAGAGAGTCAGCTATTAAAAGCCAGTGTGGATTTATTCAAAACTTTTATCTAAAGGGTTAATCTTACATCTATATTGAACAAAAATAAAATTTTAAACTGCAGCTAAAGGGCCTTGGTCTTCGATAATTCGCAGTTTTGCACGAACATGTCCCATTAGAGTCTGGACGGTACCCACATCTATTTCGCGGATCTTATTAAATATTCGTCGCCGCAATTGTTCTTCGTTTTGGACTTCCCAACCATTATTGTATACCTTTCTGCTCAATACTGCCCAAAATTCCTCGATTGGTCTTGCTTGTGGTATGTTTGGAGGATTGTCGTCTTTTGCTACAAATTTGATATTATTTGTTTCCAGCCATTGCCTAGTGATTCTAGCATAATGACAAGAAGCCAAATCAGGCCAGAATACTATTTCATCATTAACGTGATGAGTATTAATAAAATCAAGTAATTTTGGAAGGTATCTCTGTGTATAAATTACTGCATCTACCGCTTCTCCTCTAACATGCCCAATATACGGACGCGAAATTCCCGCTTCTGATATGGCACACCAGACTAGTAGTTTATCAGCGAATTTGGCCTTACATTTAAATTTAGTTGCATTAGGGCAATTCCTAATATCATCAGTATAGAAGCCATCGTTCCCTTTCATTTCGGCGTTCGACAAAGTGAAGTATTTCTCGTCGTCCATAACGATCACTTTGTTTCCATTAAAATATCGACGTCGTAATGCTCGACAACATCTAGGAATTCTTCGCAGCTGTAGATCAGAATATTTTGGGCATTTCTTTCTTTTTCGGAACTGCAATCCATTGTTCTTCAATTCTCTACTAATCGTCATATGCGAAACTCGAAATTGACCGATAACTTTCGTGTTGAAGTCCCAACCCTGTCTTTAGCTCTTTCTACCAATCTCCTAACGGAAGCATGAGGTAAAACTCGTGGACGTCCAGTTTTTGGTAAATTTATACAGGGAATACCTTGTTCGCACTCGCGAATTGTTTGATAAATAGTCGAAATCGAAACATTCTGGTCTCTGAACATATTCACAATATCACGTTTAGGCATCCGTCCAACCAACGCATATATATTCTTACGAATATCTAACTTGTAAGACATGTTACCAGAAGTTATTTAGAGAAGGTGATACGCTACACTAAATGTCAATTAATATACCTTGTTTTGTTCTACAGACGACTAGATATAAAACTGTTTTCGGTTCATGTGCTACTGTTGATATTTTTCCGAAAACTTTTGTTACATATGTTATTATGTAAGTATGAATTTCAACGAAGTAAGGCAACAAACAATTAACAAATTATTACTATTTTTTAACACTATTTAACTGGTAAGGAAGGCTATCAAAATAAGAGGGAAAAAAACGGGTTACTATTAGAAAAATTAATAATGTCATAGCCTAAAACAAAAGCTGATAGAAAAACAATTTACGTTATGAAGTGTCTTTTTAAAAAAATAAAATCGATGTGTTGCAGGGTTTTCCCAACAACACTTTAACAGTTCGCTGTATAGCTAAGATCGCGCGAGCCAGCTGGCACCTTCTGCTGTTGTATAACGACCAACTATTCCAATAAATAATTCGTTACAGAAGCGTAACATGGAATATCGTTCAGTTTACGTTTACGAATAGAAAAACGTTCACAACCTCGCATTTTGGGAGAAAATACTTAAACATAAAGACAAAACATAACAACAGTATAAAACATTTATCCATAATTCGGCGATTTTTAATTTGTTTCACTCAGAGTTCCTGTTTGGAAACTAAGGTTTCAGTTTTTTGTCGTAAATTACAAGCTCCATATTTACACACTTAATTACGCTAAAAGGAATCCCTAGTTACATCACCTTAAACTTATAAACGGCGTTAAAATTAACTACTTTATATCATTTAAGATGTAATTGTAAGTGCTTGCCTTTGTAAGTTATTACCAAATTTATAGCGTTCTTTATACTCTTGGCAGCCTTTGCGATTCCGTTCTTAATTCCAATGACTGTGCAAGCAACTTTATTCTCCTCTCAAAATGTTAACTCTCAAATAATTTTGGCAGAATTAGGTGTAATAAAATCTAATGACTTCATCAACAACTTTCGGGATTTTCGCAATCTTTACAATATTATACGTGGTAATCTACGTACCCCTCGGGAAAAGTTTTTAATAGAGTTTCGTTTTATTTTGATACTAAATTTGAATTTCTACTTGTAAAACAGAAAACTTGTTCAGAACTGAACCATTGATTTTAAATGTAGATAGAGTGCGAATGTTTTAGCAGCAAGACTTGACAACCAATTCAATGTAAAACAAAGAATTTTGTGGTGACTTTCATTAAAGTTTGTTTTCGTGGAACACATACGCAGTATTGTGTATTCTTTTTACAATGTGAATTACACAGGTTTACAAATTCGAGTTAACTTTTGAACCCGAGAAGACAAGCACATTTCTTAACGTTTTTCGGTGCGCTGAATTCGAATCCGTTGTCAGTTTTTCGAAATTGGCTCTACTTTTCGAGAAAAAATGCGTCAAATCTTGGCCAAGATCAAATACACTGAATACCAATGGAAAATTTGTGGCCATTTAAAGGTTCGGAACTATACGAACACCAATTGTAATTAAATCTAAAACATTTATTGATTTACGTATTATTAAACAGGTGATTGGTCACCCGACTGGGATGCAATCGGGATTCACAAAAAATTGCTGCTTTCTCTGTCTCTGGGTAGTCGTGCAACTGAGAGTCATTATGTGAAAAAACATTGGCTAAGTCGTTACAATTTTGAGTCTGGAAAAGAAAATGTATCTGCTTCACCATTTGTTGACCCAAAAAAATCATTTACTACCACCTCTACACATCAAACTTGGCCTTATAAAGAACTTCGCTTTCCAGTATCTAACCAAGCTCTTTCACACAATTACATACGCGAAAATCAAAGAAGGTGTATTTGTCGGACCTGATATTAGAAAGCTGATGGACGACAACAACTTTTCAAAGTGTTTAAACTCCGACGAAGCAGCAGCATGGGCATCTTTCTCGGCAAACGAAAATCCCCGGATTTCAAGCAAATCATCGCCATTTTTTTTTAATTATCGCAAGATTGGGGCTCGAATGTCTTTAAACATTTATTTCCTGCATTCCCATCTGGATTTCTTTCCGGATAATTTGGGCGAGACGAGCGGCGAGCAAGGAGAACGGCTACACCAAAATTTGATGCGAATCGAGAGACGCTACCAAGGATTTTTGGACGAGAACATGATGAGCGACTACTATTAAACTTTAATGCGTGAAACGGACCCCCAACAATACAAACCACTCAGTTCTACTGCACTTCACTTCCGATATGTCACATTTTTTCAATAAAATGATCATAAATGGTAGAAAATCGTAAAAAACTGTTAAATCGATTATTTCGAAAACTAGAGTCAATCAAGAAAAACGGGCTGTAGATTCGGATTCAGCGTCGAAAATTACCTAAGAAACACCTTTTAGTTGCTCGGGTCCAAAATCGTGTATACTTGTGTTAT
This sequence comes from Limonius californicus, assembly GCA_014611495.1. Lineage (NCBI taxonomy): Eukaryota > Metazoa > Arthropoda > Insecta > Coleoptera > Elateridae > Limonius > Limonius californicus. Next base: position 38,697 of record JABXWE010003535.1, read on the forward strand.
TATTAGACGTTATTGTCGCTCTTCTACTCGGGCACTTCTTGCCTGATTATTGTAAAGCAATCTACCACTACATTTCTAATGTAACAATGTAAACTATTTTAATAATTATGTAACACACTTGCAAAACTTTAGTACGAGGGCAGTCATTTAAGGTTAATGGCCCCGGTGGAGTAGTGCGGACACACGATGCCACTCGAGGTCACAGCGAAATGTGGCCGATCGAATCCCGAATTATGGACGTTTTCTATCGTTTTTCCTGATTTCTTCGATGACTTCTGGCAAACACATTGTTGCATACCATTCAGCAGCAGTTCTTCGATCCTCTAAAGCAGGGCTGTCCAACAAGAGGCCCGCAGGCCTCATGCGGCCCGCGACCTCACTTCCTGCGGCCCGCAGAACGGGCCGCAAAAAGTATAAATTACCCTCAAATACAAAATATGCAAAATTCTTACATTAACGATAAAATACAAATAAAAACACGTGTGACGCCACTGGCGACGGATAGAAGGTCGCAGCGTAGTTACTGGAAATCGAACCGATCTTGCTCCGTCACCCTCGAATATTCGAGAAGCCACGCGCACGTATATAAGAAGGTTGAGTCAAGCGGGACGGGCAGAGTTAGTTAATAATTGTTCTAGTGTGCGTTACCCACCAATTCTAAAGCCTTTTTAAGTGAAATACTCGGTGAAATATGTCTTCGCAGAAAAGAAAAATAACGAACGAACATCGAGTTTATAATGACCGTTGGGAATGAGACTATTTAATCACAAACAACAATAATAAACATCAGTGCATTGTTTGTATGCAAGTACTATCGGTTTCCAAAGAATATAATATGAAACGACATTACACTACGTTACACGAGAAAACGTTTCAGCAATATACAGGGGAGTCAAGAAAGGCTATCATTACGGATTATAAGAAAAAACTAAAACAACAAACAACATTTTTAAAAAATCTGACACTGATAACAAGTGCAGTATTGCCGTTTCTTACGAAGTAGCGCTGGAAATTGTCAAAGCAAAGAAACCTTTTAGTGATGGAGTACTTATTAAAAACTGTGCAATCAAAATGGCAAAACAATTCAATGAAACAAAAATTACCGAAAAATTCGAAACAGTCTCCGTGTCGCATCAAACAATTGCAAGACGGGTGGACCATATTAATCAATATGTATCCATAAAACTGCATGACACGGTTGAAAAATGTAAATATTTTTCGCTATGCCTGGATGAAAGCACTGATCTGTCCGACATTAGCCAGCTTGTAATTTTTATCCGAACTATTCAAAACGACTTCAGTGTAGCAGAGGAGATGCTTGATCTTATTCC
>JABXWE010003537.1:0-23145 GCA_014611495.1 Limonius californicus
GGCATGCCTGGGGAGACATGGGAGGTCTGGGTGCGAGATGGGGGATGTCCGAAGAGAGGTGGGAGGAATGTGCGCGCTGGCTGAAGAGTCCGCTCAGGAGTCGACTGGGGAGGGACAGGATGGCGAGGAGGGGGACGGCAGAGGAAAGGGAGCGAAGCAGGTGCCGGTGGGAAGGAGGACGCTGGCTATCTGGCTGTCAACGGCAGAGGGGAGGGCTGAGGATATGGAGGTACAATCCAGAGTCGACCTTCCAACTGAGTGGAAGGGCAGTGGTGGTCAGTGCGGCGAGTATTACGTGGTTGGTTGGTCATTGGGACACACGGAGGGGAGCAGTCTGTTACCTTAGAACAATGGCCAGATGGTAGACGTGAGCAGGGTGAAACTTTGATACTGGGGTTTCTTGGGGTCGGGGGCATGGTCGCATAGCGGACAGTGTGAATGGGTTTGGGAGGGAATATTAAGTGGGTTGTTAGTTACTGGGAAACTAGGAGATGTGCAATCAGTAACCTTAGAACAATAGCATGATGTGAAATAAGAACAATTTGAAACTTTGAATTCAAAGTTTATGTATTAAGCTCAAACGCATAATGGCATAACGGTTTCGGCTACGCACTCAACAACCCCATTGATGCGTAGTTTACTAACTACCCGGTATTGCAGCTGCGGTGTCTTGCGGTATACATTGCAGACATGGTAACGTTGTGCAATACCCCACCCGATCCCGTTAATTCCTACCCACCTACTGGCATGAGGTGGGCCTGGCGTATCCAGGATCGACCCTCGAGTCAGCTCCATGACAGATGATGATGATAACCTTGCTTTTTTTTATAATAGTAGATTGACAAACTACGGTGTAGACGTTGTACAGTAAAATGAAATTATTTCTTTTAATTTATAGATATTTCTATATTGCACATAAAATGTGGCGTTTTACTGAATATGACGTTACACATCTGTCTATATATCTATTAGTCCCTATATCATCCAATTTTGGACATAGGCCTCCCTCAGGTTGCTCCATGAGTCTCAGTGTTGTGCCTGTTTTTTCAGTGTAAGTACTCTTTTTTTAAGTCGCATACTCTGTGTAAATATATCAGTACTAAGAGTGATTTACTTGAATCTGTACTAAACAATAATAAGTAATAGCAAGTTTTTATTGCCATCTTATTTAAAGTTTTTCAGTAAATTAGGTACAGGATGCTTAAATTTGGTACAGCTTGCCGGTTTAACCTTGCTGGTAGGAGCTTTGCGGCGCGAGAAAGAGTGGGCACTAGGAACAGAGACGAATACAATGTGTATGGGCAGTTAGCATTCGGTACCCTCAGTAAAAGAAACGCGCGTACGCTTACCTGCTTTAATTTTAGATTGGAACTTCATTGCACGCACTTTTCACTGGAGTGTACAGCGATGTTGACTGCTACAAACACACGATGAAATGATCGCCTGACCCTAGTGGTGCTAGTGCGCAATGTTCACTCACAAGCAAGCTTAAATCAGGCAAGCTGAATCAATGTATAAAATACGGCAAAAAACAGAACCTATTTAAACAAATTGGTATGGATATTTTATAAATTCAGGATTCCTGCATGAATTTATTAGTCTGCGGTTTTACTGCCATGTATTCTTTGTGGAAGAGGGCAAGACGGCAGTTCGGATAACCTGTACTGGAAAAAAAGGACTAAAGTTACACCTTATTATGCTATTCGGATTTTTCTTCGGAAAAACGACGAATCACCCGGAAACGAAAACTGGGCACAGTGTTTTTTGTTGAAACGGCGAATCGTCACAGGAACGTTAAAAGGGTAACAGGATTAATTTTTACCCGTTTAAAATTGTATCAAAAACCACACGGTAATCCAACTAAATTATTGGGGTTGTAAGTTTAACTGTTCCTATAATAATAATAATCAAGAATTACCGGCGAAGGGAAATCTGTGCTAATTTGATATTCAGATCAAAAATTATGTAAATGCATAAGCTGTCATATGCCACTTTCAAATTTACGTTTAAAGCTTTTATTGGGGTTGTAGCTTCACGCCCTCCTATAATAATTAAACATTACCGGCGAAGGGAAATCTATGCCAGGTTGGTATTTAGCTCTAAAAGTTATGTAAATGCAAAACGAAAATCGCAGGAAGTAATTTATCATATAGGTGCGTAACAGATTTGTTTAGGTCGGCGAGATTTTTCTAGCGGGGAAAAATCTGAAAGTGCGCCTTCTGTTGGATAAGAAGTAAAGCCGTAGGCCCCGTGCCACTGCGATGTGTGACACGTTAAAAATCACTACTGGAGTTGGAATTACCCCAGATAGGAAAATAGGCAATGGGCCAAATGTGGCCTAAGTGTTTAGAGATGCTTGGAAAACCGCGTCCCAGATCTCGCTCTTTCAAATCATCATCATCATCATCATCATCAACAGATTTGTTTCAAATCTTATATTTTTTCTGTTAAAGTTGAATTGAAACCACGAAAACAACCACTTACATAACATTACATATATGGAGTAACTTTTCAAAACGTAATATGTGATAGGAGTATTATCAAGTGCTTCATAATTGTTTAAAAATCATTTTGAATATAATTTTTTAATAATTACAAATCCTTGTACATTAAAACATCTTACAGTAAATTGAAAGCCGACATGCATTTTATATCGTTAATTCCAGATATAAAGCTAATAATAAATTTTTAAAACTAAGCTGTTTTCTAATTCAAATGTTTTGGTAAAAAAGTACAGATAAGATTTGAATCAAAAATGTTACACAACTGCAGGTTAAATCATTTCTTACAGTTCTTGACTAATATCGTTTAGCAACAACGTTTACTTATAAAATGCAGGAAATAATATCAGTTTCAATAAAGTGTTTGTAGGTGCAAGATGTGTGATAGTGCGTGTTATTGTTTTATATGTTTTCCACTCGTCCAAGCCGTTAGGGAAGACCAAATCCAGTCTACTTGCAGGTAAAACATAGCTTATTTTTATCAATTGTTTGTAGACTTATGGACCTATTGGTAACAAACAGGGCATTTAAAAATTGTACCCATATTTTCCAAAATAATTCAATTCACTGATATTCATAGTATTACATAGAAGGCATAAAGCTCTAACTTCATGATGTAGCTGGAAATAAGTAGGAATGGTAATACCACAAGGTATTTCAAAAATCCACCTATTTTCCCCAGAATATATTTTAATCCCCTACACCGACATTGCTGGTGATACCTACTTAAAAGAGACTTTTGTGGTTGTGGCTACAAATTAGATTTTAAGTACTGCACCACACTCTGAAATGTACGAACAGTACTTGTAGAAATCCGTTTGAATGAAGTTTGTAATTACTTAGTCACTTCATTGTTATTTCCTGTAGGACTCCTACAATTTGATTCCTGTGGATAATGTTCAATTATATTTCATTTTTATGTTTCTATAGAGTTGAAATAGTGCGAAAGGAGGGAATACGAGGGACTACATGGAAGTGAAGAGGAGGACACACTAATGGATATTTTGTTAATCCACTCTGTAGCCTCGCACATATATTTCTAGAAAATTCAGCAATGCTGTCTAAATCCTTATTGTTTTAGAAATTAACCTCAATATCTTTACAAATTCAAAATTATACTTCGTAGCCCTAGAGAGCAGATTTTATTTTGTAAATTGCAATACCTTTTTTACAATCTAGAATCGACTATTTTGCTAAATAACTAATTAGATTTGTATTTAATTGCTCTTACGTAATAATTGCAAAGATCATTTAAATAAATTTAATTTGCAGCCAGAGGATGCACATCTATAACTACTCATTAAGCTCAAAATGCCATCAAACGCCATTTAGTGGGTGTGGCATACTTTTATAGTTAGCCCGCAAACCTAATTTATAGAAAATCTTATAGCTGTATCCTTTTTCTTATTTCTTTCAGTACTTCTAACACTGACTGGGACGTTCCTACTGTAAAAGTTAATAATTGATTTGTTTTAATTCCTCTTTTACGTAATAATTGCAAAGGTCATTTAAATAAATTTTGTTTCCCGCCAGAGAATCCACATCTATAAGTAATCATTAAGCTCAAAATGTCATCTAACACCATTTAGTGGGCGTGGCATACCTTTAAAGTTGGCCCGCCCACCTAATATCAACAAAATCCTATGCAGAGGCCTTTTTCTTAATTTTTTCAGTACTTCTAACACGTACTGGTACATCTCTACTGTAAAATTTAATAATCAATTTGTTTTTAATTGCTCTTTTACGTAATAATTGCAAAAATCGTTTACATCAATTTAATTTGCAGGCAGAGGATGCAAATCATTAACTACTCATTAAACTCGAAATGTCACAAACACCATGTAGTAGCATGGCATACTTTTAAAGTTAGCGCGCAAACCTAATTTTCATAAAATCCTATGCAGAGGCTTTTTTCTTAATTTTTTCAGTACTTCTAACACTGACTGGTATGTTCCTACTGTAAAAGTTTATATTTGATTTGTTTTAATTCCCCCTTTACGTAATAATTGCAAAGATCATTTAAATAAATTTAATTTCCCGCCAGAGAATGCACATCTATAAGTAATCATTAAGCTCAAAATGCCATCTAACACCATTTAGTGGGCGTGGCATACCTTTAAAGTTGGCCCGCCCACCTAATATCAACAAAATCCTATGTAGAAGCCTTTTTCTTAATTTTTTCAGTACCTCTAACACGGACTGGTACATCTCTACTGTAAAATTTAATAATCAATTTGTTTTTAATTGCTCTTTTACATAGATAATAATTGCAAAAATCGTTTAAATCAATTTAATTTGCAGGCAGAGGATGCACATCATTAACTACTCATTAAACTCGAAATGTCACAAACACCATGTAGTGGCATGGCATACTTTTAAAGTTAGCGCGCAAACCTAATTTTCATAAATTCCTATGCAGAGGCTTTTTTCTTAATTTTTTCAGTACTTCTAACACTGACTGGTATGTTCCTACTGTAAAAGTTTATATTTGATTTGTTTTAATTCCCCTTTTACGTAATAATTGCAAAGATCATTTAAATAAATTTAATTTCCCGCCAGAGAATTCACATCCATAAGTAATCATTAAGCTCAAAATGCCATCTAGCACCATTTAGTGGGCGTGGCATACCTTTAAAGTTGGCCCGCCCACCTAATATCAACAAAATCCTAGGCAGAGGCCTTTTTCTTAATTTTTTCAGTACTTCTAACACGGACTGGTACATGTCTACTGTAAAATTTAATAATCAATTTGTTTTTAATTGCTCTTTTACGTAGAAAATAATTGCAAAAATCGTTTAAATCAATTTAATTTGCAGGCAGAGGATGCACATCATTAACTACTCATTAAACTCGAAATGTCACAAACACCATGTAGTGGCATGACATACTTTTAAAGTTAGCCCGCAAACCTAATTTTCGTAAAATCCCATGCAGAAGCTTTTTTTCTTAATTTTTTCAGTACTTCTAACATTGACTGGTATGTTCCTACTGTAAAAGTTAATAATTGATTTGTTTTAATTCCCCTTTTACGTAATAATTGCAAAGGTCATTTATGTAAATTTAATTTCCCGCCAGAGAATGCACATCTATAAGTAATCATTAAGCTCAAAATGCCATCAAACATCATTTAGTGGGCGTAAAATCTATATCATGAAATGCAAATAATTTACTAGAAAGTGAGGGAGATTATACTCATATTATTGCCTTCTTGAATTTGTGGTGGAACAGGTGGTATAATTTTAAGATTGACATTTCTTACAGATTTTTCTTTAAAGTGATGTAATGTAACTAAAACAAATTAGTTATTAAATTTTACAGGAAGAATGTACCAGCAGTGTTAGAAATACTGAAAAAATTAGAAAAAGGCCTCTGTGTAGGATTTAGTTAAAATTATGTGGGCGGGGCATTTTACAAAGAGTGCCACGCCCATTAAATGGTGTTTGATTGCATTTTGAGCTTAATGAGTAGTTATTGATGTGCGTCTTCTGGTTGCAAATTGAATTTATTTAAATAATCTTTGCATTTATTACGTAAAAGAACAATTAGTTTGTTCAGCAAACGTTTTTATTGAAATCTATATCATGAAATTTAAATAATTTACCAGAAAGTGGGGGAAATGATTTTCATATTATTCCCATCTTAAATCTGTGGTGGAACAGACGATATAATTTTAAGATTATGATTTTCCTTTAAAGTGATTTAATATAATTAAAACAAATTAATTCCTAAATTCTACAGCAAGAATGTACCAGCAGCGTTAGAAGTACTGACAAATGTAAGAAAAAGGCCATCGTATAGGATTTTGTTAAAATTATGTGGGCGGGCAGTTTACAAAGAGTGCCACACCCACTAAATGGTGTTTGATGGTATGTCGAGCTTATTGAGTAGTTATTAATGTGCGTCCTCGGGTTGAAAATTAAATTTATTTAGATGATCTTTGCATTTATTACGTAAAAGAACAATTAGTTTGTTCAGCAAACGTTTTCATTTAAATCTATATTATGAAATCTAAATAATTTACCAGAAAGTGAGGGAGATGATATTCATATTATTCCCTTCTTGAATTTGTGGTGGAACAGGTGGTATAGCTTTAAGATGATGACTTTTCTTTACAGTGATGGAATAGAACTAAAACAAATTAATTCTTAAATTTTACAGTAGGAATGCACCAGCCAGTGTTAGAAGTAATGAAAAAATTAAGAAATAGGCCTCTGTATAGAATTTTGCTAAAATTATGTGGGCGGGCAATTCACAAAGAGTGCCACGCCCATTAAATGGTGTTTGATGGTATGTCGAGCTTATTGAGTAGTTATTGATGTGCGTCCTCTGGTTGCAAATTAAATATATTTAAATGATATTTGCAATTATTACGTAAAAGAACAATTGGGTTGTTCAGCAAACGTTTTCATTGAAATCTGTATTGCGAAATGCAAATAATTTACCAAAAAGTGAGGGAGATGATATTCATATTATTCCCTTCTTGAATTTGTGGTGGAACAAGTGGTATAATTTTAAGATTATGACTTTTCTGTGATTAATGTAATTAAATATATAATTATTAATAATTAAAGCAAATTAATTCTTAAATTTTACAGTAGGAATGCACCAACCAGTGTTAGAAGTACTGAAAAATTTAAGAAAGCGGCCTCTGTATAGGATTTTTTAAAATTATGTGGGCGGGACGATTTACAAAGAGTGCCACACCCACTAAATGGTGTTTGATGGTATGTCGAGCTTATTGAGTAGTTATTCATGTGCGTCCTCTGGTTGTAAATTAAATATATTTAAATGATATTTGCAATTATTACGCAAAAGAACAATTAGTTTGTTCAGTAAACGTTTATATTGAATTTTGTATTATGGAATGCAAATAATTTACCAAAAAGTGAGGGAGATGATATTCATAGTATTCCTATCTTAAATCTGTGGTGGGACAGACGATATAATTTTAAGGTTATGCTTTTTGTGTAAGGTGATGCAATATAAATAAAACAAATTAATTATTAAATTTTACAGCAAGAATATTCTAGCAGCGTTAGAAGCACTGTAAAATTAAAAAAAACGTCTGGGTAGGATTTTGTTATAATTATGTGGGCGGGCCAATTTTCAAAGAGTGCCACGCCCACTAAATGGTGTTTGATGGCATGTCGAGCTTATTGAGTAGTTATTGATGTGCGTCCTCTGGTTGCAAATTAAATTCATTTAAATGATCTTTGCAATATGCCTTCCACCATTTGACATTTTTGTGGAGGAAGCTGTGAGGACGGCTTTGAGGCTGTGCCATAAGGGTCTGTGGCAGGGGAGGCAGACATACTCGCAGCCTGGATGAGGCAGTCGTCAAGACCCCTCTTCTAAACGCAATGGTAGACTACGTCCCTCCACAATACGCCTTCAATAAACACGTCAATATTTATGCCAGTGCTGAGCCACTACGCAAAATTGCTACTGTCTTGCAAGCGGAGGTAGTGGGAATAATGCATGGTGTAAGTGCAATTCGTGAACGACAGATCAAGAACCAACGTATTTGTACCTACAGTGACAGTAGAGCCGCTTGGCTAGCCCTGGATAGTTGCAAAATTACCTCAGGAGTGGTCCAGCAGTGCCGCGAAGTTGTCGTCATGCAAGGGGTGCTATTACTGCACCCTCGTCAAAGACAGCCAAATATAGTGTGCAACTGTCCCGAAAAAACCTGGGACTAGTTGTGGGTATCTTATCTGGTCACTGCACCTTAAATCAACACGTGCACAGGGGGGAACTGGCGGATAGCCCAAACTGTCGAGGATGCAACGAGGATAACGAGAGGCAAACACGTCCTGTGTCACTGTCCAGCTGTCGCAACAATCAGAGCATCCATGTTGGGAGAAATGGCCAAAATCAGCAACACCCCCAGTTGCGGATGTCCTCAAGTCTACCCAAAGCATTGGATGGCTTAGGTGATGTCCAAATTGGGGAGCTGCTGGAGAGGCAGCACAATGGACACACCTACGTGGCCTAATTCCCAAATCTCACAATGAATCAGCCAGTGCATGCAAAACATTTCTCACAAATTTGGATGGTAGCAACTTTAGAATATGCAGCGTGAAACAAAGACGAGATTTCTTTCATTGTAATTGGTCTTCTCTGGCTGATTGCTGATTGTTTGTACGGGGAGGGTTGTTGGTGCCCTTAACACTGCCGCCTCTTGTGCATCCCCTTCTGTTGCTAACCGCTGTGAAGTAGATCCGTACCCTTTATCAGGTCTAGAAGTTTCTTCATCAGACTGGCTTGCGGTTGTATGTCGTTGGGAATAGTGCCCTCAAAGATTTGATATCTTCTACGAGCTAAGGCTTCGCATTGTAATATTATGTGGGAGGCTGTTTCTTCTTCTTCGCCTGCATATAGAATCTTCGTTAAATAGCCCTATGTTGTAGGGGTGTTTTCTGAAGTGCCAATGTCCCGTTAGGAGTCCTGTCACTACTCCAATTTGAGTCCTGCTAAGTTGTAGGACTGTTTTGGTAAACTTGTGGGGGTGGTTACCCATCATAGCTTTGCTTTGTCTTTGTGGTGGTGAGAATCTCCAATGTTCCGAATGTTTGGTTACGATCCATACTTTAACTGCTCTTCTCACTGTCCGCTTAGTTAGACCGACGACAGGTTCAGGCCCTGTGAACGGTGTTTCACATCCTACTTTTGCTAGTTTATCTGCGTTTTCATTTCCTTCTGTACCTCTGTGACCTGGTACCCACACAAGTTTTACCTTATTAGAGTTTGCCAGTGTTAGGAGACTACGAAGGCAGTTCCAGGCAAGGTTCCCCTTAATCTGGTATGAATTCAGTGCTTTCAAAGCTGCCTGACTGTCAGAGATAATAAGGATGGTTTTGTTTGTATAGCCACTTCTTATGTTCTCTTTTATTGCTGCTAGAATTGCATAGGTTTCAGCTTGGAATATTGTGGCAGTTTGGCCCAGAGATATGGACGTACTATATCTTGGCCTACTGCCGTATACACCAGCTCCGGTTCCGTTGCTCGTGCGTGAACCGTCTGTATACCATATTAAACTTTTATGCAAGTCTGGTGGTTCCCCTTGATTCCATTCTTCACGTTTTATCCGTACTTCGAAGGGTTTATGAAAAAAGTATCTTTTTAACATGTAGTCCGTTCCCATTTTAAATTTTGGGTCGGATACTACATTTATTAGTTTGGAGTATCCCCATGTGTGTTGGATGCTTCTCCAATTACCCGTGCAGTTTAGGCGATATGCTCCCATGTGTGTCTCGCTCTTGATTATTATAGCAAGAGGAGGAAGTTGCAGGAGAGCTTCTCGTGCTGCTGTCGGAGTGCTTCTGAATGCTCCAGTTATACAGAGGCAAGTCAGTCTTTGAACACAAAGAAGATGGTTCATTGTTCGTCTTTAATTTACCTTGGGCCACCAAACTAGTGAACATAGGATATTGTTGGTCTTATCACCGTTGTGTAAAGCCAATGGACCATTTTTGGGTTTTGCCCCCATTTATTTCCAAAGGATCTTCTTGCCATCATCATTTTTTCAAGCAAGTGTGGTGTTTTCATGCATAGTTCATTACTTTATTCAAATAAAATACCAACCAATCAAAATTCACACATTTAATATGGAATTATTTTTTTATAAAATATACCATTGTCAATATTTGGTGAAACCGCCCTTGTTGACAATTACAGCTTCAATACGCCTTGGCATGCTTGAAATAGATTTTTTTATGGTTTCTGGCAAGTCAGGGTTATGGTGTCAGATTTGAAATATCTTTTCTATTAAAGCTTGCTTTGCCGTGATTACTTCGTTCCCAATTTCTCGAGTTCCCAAATGTTCTCAATCGGGTTAAGAGGCGAGTTGCCTGGCCAAGGCAAAACCTCGATTTTTTTTGTTTGAGATAAGCCATAACGCTTTTTGCCGTACGGCAGGATGCTCCATCCTGCATGAAGATCAGTTGCTCTCCGTTTTTTGACCAATCTGACATGAGGCAACAATCGGTTCTCAAGGACCTCTTTCTACTGGTCTTGTCTCATCATCCCATTCATTTTGTAGAGACGCCCAGTCCCCTGCCCACAAATGACAGACCGGATCGTGACGGAGGGTGGATGTTTTACTGTCTCCACCATACAGTCGGGATGGAACTTTTCATTGGGTCTACGGCGAACAAAGGCTCTCTTGTCCATCATCACTTGAAATGTCGACTCATCCGAAAAGCAGACCTGAAACAATGCTTGTTTTAACAGATAGAAACATATTATAACACATAAATCACCATATTTTCAATAAATACCTTTTCCCATTGTTCTACAGACCAGTGGCGGTGATTACGTGCCCACTCTAGCCGACTTTTCTTCATGGAAGGAGTGAGTTTTGGTTTCTTGGCTGGATGATAACACGTCAACCCCTCTTCTTTAAGCCTTCTGCGAATAGTTCGGTCCGATACAGCAACTTCCGCTTCCTGTATCATCTTCGTTAAAACCTTTAGAGGTTTTTTTCGGTTCTCCAGGCAGATGTTTCGGATAGTGCGATCAGCTCTAGGGGTGGTTATCCGTTTGGAAGGGGGTCTCTTAGAAACAAATTCCTCCCCATTGTCAATTTTTTTCTTCACCTTCATCACAGTCTGGTGAGCAACCTTAACCAATTTTGCAATTTCTCGTTGAGAATAGTGTGTATTTTGCTGAAGACCTTTGATTTCTCCTACTTTTTTAGGTGAAACATCACATTTCTTCCCCATATTTGAAAATTTCAAGTGATAACTTAAGAATCATGAATTCGGGCCGATCACTCTAAAAAATATAAAATTTTAATATTAAATTTACTATTTACCTTTCAGTTTACCTGCTTTAACAATATTATAAACAATTAAGTCTGAAAACACAATAAAACTCACAAAAACTTGGAGAAAACACACGTGCCAATTATAACCCTCAAAGTCCCAGTTCCAGCAGTTTGGCTTTGACAGCTGACAGTTTACAGCCAGTTTTGCCAACTGACAATTTTATGCGTACAATATAGTAAGAATATAATGCTCTCGTCATTTAATAAATAATAACAACACATATAACGATACATATGTGAAATTGAAGGGTTTACATATAAAACATTGCAAAAATATTATGTGGTCCTAATGTGATGCGCACTGTAAGCTTCACACTGCTCCCTTGCGACTGAAGGTCTATGCTTATCGTAGATAGATCTCTGGAACAGAAATTCAACATATGTAGGTAAGATGTTAATTCCATTTCCTACATAAATGTAGATGCTTGGTGTATCTACTGTTCTGTCATAAATTAACTTACCTCCGGTTTGGCCAAGTCCCATTATCTTGCCCTTGAAACGCAGGGTTCTTGGATTAGGGCTATGCTGACTGTAAAAACGAATTGTAATGTATTTTTATTTTTGAATGTGATGTTCTTGTCGCGTTTCTAATGCTGTTTCCTCCCCCGGCGATGTCGAAGAGTGGAATGACCCTTGGGGTGGCGAGAACGGCCATCTGGACAAGAGACGGCGTCTGACCGCGCTGCCAGTCGCAAGATGCGGCCATTTTTTTTGTGTTTGCGTTAAATATTTAATCATTTTGATGTATTTACAAGAATTATATATATGAAGCTTTCACAGGCCTTGGAGGCTCATCGCTTTTAGTGTGACACAGGGCTAAGTTAGTTAGTTAGGGCCCCACTCTGCGGGTTCTGTGTTGATGCGTAACCATGCTTAACCTGCTGTTGTGTCTGAATGTTTTTGTTTATGGTCTTGTTACTCCTCTAGTGCGACCGTAATTCGAGGAGTGCCATTAATTTGATCCCCAATGGCAAATGGAGACCGGGACCAGCTTAATTTTCAATTGTTATTCTTCGAGTTATTCCAAAGAAACTGCGCAACTCGTGAAAACACAACACTGACCTTCCCAGAGGCTAGCAGACGTGAGAGGGTCACCGAAGCTCCTCTACTCTGCTGCAGGTTTGCCTGAAGCAGCTGGAGCATCCTTAGGGAGGTTGAGTGGCTTGAACGTCACTTGGGTTAATCCCAGGAAAGCCTGGTATTTGCTGCCCTTTAGTGACGCCAACGACTCTTCATCGATCTCCAGCATCAGTGTCTGCCCTGATGGTTCCACTAGGTTGCTGACAACTCGCCATTCCTATGCCTTCAGCCCCTGATTCTGGGTTTTAAGGTATTTTAGATGGTCTGGGGGATTGGATTTTGAGAGCAGCTTGTGCACCCACAGCAAGACTTTCGTGGTGCGTAGGATTGCTTTAGGAGTCCCCACCCTCAGACTTTGACCCTCTAATGGTTCGAGATTGCTGTTGGTTTGTTAGCCAAGCTCATTTGCGCATGTTATTGTCAATGCGCCCTTTTCTAGGTGGGAGTTCTTGAACTATGGTCCAGTTCCCTCCGCACAGTTCAGAACTTCTCCTACTAGCTCCGTCTGGATTTTTGGACCTGTTCTTCCGTCAGTTTTTCTTCTGGGAAGTTTTCGAGAACAATTGCCTCCTTGACCGCCTTCAGGGTTTCACTAAAGGTTTCTGCCGTTCCAGGCACCCCCTTTCCCCTGTCAGCTTCTGTTCTCGACTTTTTGGTGGTTTGTACCCCGCCGCTGGAGGGGGTACTGCCTTCCGATCTGTTCCTTTTTGCAGAAGGGGTTTTAGTGCTCTCTGTTGCGGGAGATTGAGTACTTCCAGCTTCAGATTGCATTTTACCCTTCTGGGTTTTAGGTTCGCGAGTCTTACAGGTTCCCCAGCGGCTATCGCTTCTTGAATCCTCATTTTTCTCCTTTGGGCCCCAGATAGTTTTTTGTCCTTCTGGGGTTTTGCAGAAGTTGTTTGTAGAAGGTTTGCCGTAGCTTCCTCTCCTAGTTCCATGAGAGAAGCAGAGTTTGGACCCACTGGTGGCACCTCCTCTGTGGCTGCTGTTATTATCGGAGGGTTTTCTTCGGTTAGAAGTTCCCCTGAAATGTTTAACACGTTTTCATTATTCGGGTCCATTTTAGTCCCACGAGTAATGGGGAAAGGTGGGTCAGCATCTGTGAAGCCCCTACACGGTTGTAAGGCAAAATACAATGGTTTTTTTTTCTGGTGCCCCAAGGGCATCGTTCAAGACATAACCCTGCGGCCATCCAGCCTTCGGCACGACTTCCTAATCTAGATCCAACGCCTTCAGCAAACGCAGGGTTACCTCTGGCAGGATGTGGCTCTTCACCACGGGCGCCAGTCTTGGGTGTGAGAGGCTAAGACTGTCCACTTGGGTTTCATTAGGTGACTGCTGTATGAACGCGATGAACACTCCCTGTGTCGTCTCCTGAACGAACCCAGGGCGGAGGTCTAGGGACATGACCCGGGTCAGGCCTATGACAGTTAAATGGAGCTATTTGAACCAGTTACTTATACATGTCCATAGTTCCTAGAGGGCGCTGTTGTCATTAAATTTCCGATAATTTCCGGCGTTGCCTCACGAATGTTCCCGAAGTTTAAATTTAAAGTTGTAGTGTGTTCTGTCGTCTGCAGTCTCCATTCTTACAACGTTTATTATTAAATATTAAACACCAAGTGAATCAAACATACGTTTACTCACGAAAAGATGTTGAGGTCACGAGCACGCAGTGCGAGTGAGATCATTTCTTTGAGTGAATGAATATGTTTGATTCACATGGTGTTTATATGTTTTTATTCCATTTTGACGGATTTTATGAATAAAATTCAAATTGGAATTAAAAAAAATTCAATCGAGAAATCGTGTAGACTGCGAAACTAATTTTCACACCTTAACAACCAGTTGTTTACATTGTTCTAAAGTTGTGACGCTTTCGGATTTTGTGTGTTTGCGAGACAAAAATGTCTGGAATTTTAGAAGTTCAAGACGAAAACGAAGTTATTGTACCCTCAGCAGTCTTGGACGAAGCTTTGGAAGCTATGAATAAAGTGGTGCCAGCAAAATCCAAGCATTCATATGAAAAAGAGTATACGAATTTCTATGAGTGGAGGAAGAGAAAACATGCAAAAGGAGTAAACGAAAAAATTATTTTGGCTTATATTTCGGAACGGTCTAAAAATGCTAAATCTTCATCACTGTGGTCGTATTATTCCCAACTGAAGAAAATGTTATCTGGGAAGGAAAATATTGATATAAGCAGGTTTGTGATATCGCAATGATTATTATTTATGAAGTTTAAACTATTCATTGTTACAGATTTCATCAAGTGTCAGCTTTCCTAAAACAACAGTCTGTAGGGCACAGGCCAAAGAAATCCAAAGTGTTCACACTCAAAGAAATGGAGAGGTTCTTAGATAATGCTTCTGATGATGAATATTTATTGCAAAAAGTAATTTTTATCGTGGGAATTTTTGGAGGATGTAGAATTGGTGAACTGGTGGCCATGTCAGTCGATGATGTAGAAGACAGGGGTAGCGTACTTGTAGTTCAAATTCCGGACACGAAGACTCATAAACCCAGAACTCTATTTGTGCTATTGACGTTTTTCGAAAGTACAGAAAATTACGGCCTGAAAAGATATCACATAAACGATTGTTCATCAATTACAAGAACAAAAAATGCACGGTACAACCCGTAGGAGTGAACACTTTTTCAACAATTCCTAGAAAAATTGCACAATTTCTACGGTAGTATTTTTAAGAAGTTTTAGTTTAGATGTAAGTCAATTTAATGTGTTTTTCTGTAGGTTAAGTTGTATATTTCTTTTGTAAATAGATTTTTTTACTCAATTTTTCTTTCTTTGCCTATTAAAAAAGAATATAAACAAATACCAAACTACAGTTGAATTCAAATTTGCCGCTACGTACAAATAGTTCATTCCATAGTTCATAGAGGCGCTTCAGGCTTATAAGTGGTCAGAATTATTTCCACGTGGTGTCGCTTCTTCTTGTGTGTGTTCTGTGAAGCACGCACTCTTGCCTTACACTTCTCTGCATTTCTATCGTCTCAGAGCGGTTCTCCTTTTCAACAATATTTTGATTGAAGTAACGATAACATGTGATTCTAGTATCTTTCATATCTAAGTTCTTATTTTTGAGGCTATTATGTCGGATATTATCGAAAGTCTTATCGTAGTCCAGAAAACAGATATATAGTGGTTGCCTGTCAATTACGCATCTTTGTGTTAGCACATTGAAAGTTAATACAGCTTCTCGAACACGAACACCACAACCAATTGATTTTTTTAATGGAAATAGTGACCATTTCATACGCAATAATAAAACATTATTATAGCAAATTTTTAAACACCTAGCTTTATTTTTAATAGGTGGTGCATTTCATATGAAACTGAGCATATATCTCATATAATTAGTAGGGATATTCGCATAAAAGTTTATTAACTTCTCATATTAAACTATGGTTTTATTTAGTAACGGTAATAAAGATGAGTGTAAAAATTTAAAATGAAACAACTACTACAACTACTAGGTTCAAGTTCTATATCACTCCACTAGACTTTTATCTTTGGGGTACCTACAATAAAGAAGGAGTGTACCGAATTCCGGTAGTAGATTACCATGATTTACAAAATGTAATAACCGAGACGTTTACATCAATTACACCTAGGGTTGCCAACCTCCTGAGGTATCAAGGAAGGTCACTATTATTTGTTATTCACAAAAGTCATAAAAGTCATTGTACAAAACATAAAACTTCTCTTCTTCTTTCTATTAATTCTTTTTCTCCAATTGTTTTATGTGTTGCATCTGTTTGGATTAAATAAAATAGTAGTGGTTAGTGATTTCTTAAATTAAGTAATGTTTTTGCTCCAAGAATTTTTGCTATGGCTTCTGCTTTCTTTGTTTCACATTGCATGTTAGATGCAGAATCACCACATGTTTAACTTTCAGTTTAATTGTGCAGTCCAATGAATGGTAATTATTTTTGCCGCCTCGCTAGAGCGCATGCCAGAGTGCGAGACCGACCTATAGGGATAGTGGCATTAGTTCTGTATCTCGCCGCTCATGGTTCACCGACCCGCTTAAATTTTTTTTGCCATAACAAAAGTTAAAAGGGAACAATAGAAAAGAAGTAAAAAGTACAAAAGATGTACTATCCGCGTCGTTCCTGGTCTCAAGGAAGGACACAGGACAAAACCCGTACAAAAAAGACTGGCCTTCCCAGGACGGTTGGCAACGTTAATTACCCTGACACTCCTGCTCAAGTCCGATAGGCGATAATCATTTTTAAAATGAACTAGAAAATATGTGGAAGTAGATGGAGAAAATTTTTAACATTTACAGAATGAAATAAAACTTAGCTATTTATATTTTGTTGTTTTTCTCGTATTATGTTTTTACTATAGTACGTTTGCACGAATGGGTGCTTTTCCTGTTAAATACTTACATAATTAATACAAGTAAAGCTGTTAATTGCTACAGTAAGAGATTGCCTTGACAGAAAGTAACTATGATCCATTTTTATACTACAAAAAATTCAATAATTTCAGTTACTGTTTTCGCTTTTTGTTTGTCTGCGCATACATAACTTACATGAGCAGAAGTATATACAGCCTGAAATAAAATCAGTAGTTTGGACTTCCATTGTCTTTATTTTAAAAACACAGTAATTACACAACGTTTCGACTGTTAGGTATCTACAGTCGTCATCAGGTGAATACTGTACAGTATAAGTAATAATAATAAAAATTAGATATTTACAAATAATGCTCGAAATGTTTTCCTTCTTTTTCAATACATAAATTGAAACGTCGTCCAATGGAGCCAATAGGTCGAAGGATAATTTCCGGAGAAATTTCGTCTATGCAAGTACGAATTCTCTCTTGCATATTTTCAATGGTTGTTGGTTCAACGATGTACACCTGGGATTTTACATACCCCCAGAGAAAAAAAACCCAGTGGTGTCATATCAGGTGACCTAGGTGGCCAACCAACTGGTCCTCCACGACCAATCCAACGGTTCTCGTATCGATTATTTAAAAACTCCCTAACTGGAAGGGCATAATGTGCTGGAGCGCCATCTTGCTGCCACCACAAATTATTTCTGATATTTTGTGGGAGTTCATTTAGATGATTTTGAATTTCATTTTCTAATAAATTGAGGTAATTCTCTCCATTTCGTCTATTAATAAATATTGGCCCAACAATGTGCTGTCCTATAATTCCACACAACACGTTTAACCTCCATCGATGTTGACAACGTCGCTCACGGGTCCAGTGTGGATTTACATTATCGTAATAATGCATGTTATGTCTTACAACAACAGCATCATTTCGAAAACTTGCTTCGTCCGAAAATAAAAAGGTTGTTAAAAACGTTTCCATTTTGTCCTATCTGTTGCAAACCCCACTGTGCAAAATTAATTCTTAACAGAAAATCAAAAATAACATCGAGTGTAAAACATTCATGCGCTACTAGATTAAAATGTTAGTTTGCTTTTTGATAGGGAAAGAAATGAATTTTTAAGAAAAACGAAATACTATCGTAAAAAGGATGTTTTTAGGATCTCAATAATAAAAAAAAAATGATGGCATTCCATTAAAAAAAAAGTTGAAAGTCGCCATTTTTAAATAATTGGTCCAATTGAAAATCTGATATCACCATCGTGTAGAGAATGTCCTGAAAGATATTACTGCCAAATATTTTGAAAGTAGTACCCATAGTGTGGCTAAAAAAAATAAGGTGCTTACTCTGAAACAGGCTGTATGTATGTTAATTAAATAGGTACTTTTAGTTTTATCATCAATCTACTAGCAACCTTCTACGCAAAATTATTCATTTGTTCATGAAAGACATAGATATTCGGTGCATGTTTTAACCATTAATATTGATTGTCGAAGTATCAGAAAGGACATTAAAATAACAGGCATCAACTGTAAAATAAATATTTCGTTAATGGTTGGATTGTTTCAAATTTTGGTTGCCATAAAACTAATGCTTTTTTCGTCATTTCAACAAATTTTTGGCATATTCACTAATGATTGTATCTCTTAATTTTAATATTTATTCTAAAAATATTTACCATTTCTATTCTGTTAAAAGTTGCGTTTTTCGGTAGATTTAAGTTTTAATTAAACGAATTGTGTTTAATTTAAAATGTCAGACAACATGAATTAATGTTGCTCAATGCGTAAACACAAACGTATATACTAACCTTTACAAATAACTATTGTCGCGTAAAACAGGCTTTAAGCGCGCTCCCTTCTGCTTATTCGCATTTATGAACCGACCGTTGCAATCACAAAATATATAACCTTTCATATATGTAGGTTACGTGTATGTTCCCCAACGTGTATGGTTACAATTTAGAAATGCTTTGGCGTCTCTGAAGCAATGTCTATATTTTTAACTATATGATTATTACTAACATATGTTGTGTAAGACTGTAAAATGGCCAAACGGTAAGTGTAAAAAATAGCAAGCGTTATAATTTTGTTTTAATTTGTTGTTTATATACTGTGATCAAATAAAATGTAAATCTGATTACCTTGGAATATAATCTGTGATTAGATTATAGTTCAAAAGTAGCGTATCCACTATCACTTGCACAAAGTTTTCTGGCATTGTAGTCACAATTGCCTAATCAACTATACTTGGGGATTTGTGTCAAAAACTACCGCTAATAAGTATTTTTTGATGGCATCGTATAATTGTTTTTCATTTACAAAAAAGGTGTGACTAACAAACTGAAAAAGTTACTCTTCTTATTCGGGAGCCTTTGAGCCGTTTTAATCTTGAATTCATAGTTCGCAAAAAGAACGTAAAAATATCAATAAGTTAAAACGTTAATTTTTTCATAATTGAAGTATACATTTATCGATTTTATTTGTTATTTTTTATTTTATTACGAAATCGAATTCGCCGTCTGGCCCGACACTGCGTATGACACAACTAGCATTTCCATTTTTTACTTTTCGCTGCTATTGTAATACAGGACAACATTAAAAATATTTTTGTTTAATTTACTCAGACTCGATGTGACTAAATTCTGAGGTATCAGAAGATGAATCAGCTCCTAAATTAATTATTAAAGGTTTGATTTCATATTTTGGAGCATACCTCTGTTCAACCTTAACGATGTGTTCCACGCAATTTTTCCAATGTTTATCAATTTCACAAGCAGCATCTCTGATAAGACCCAGAACATTGTCGCTTAACTTAGTTGAAGCATTTCTTTTTTTGACGATTGTTTTCAAACTGCTCCACATCATATCGATCGGATTAAATTCGCAGAAGTAAGGGGGTAACCTCAAAACATTATGGCTTTTTACAAGGGCAGTTCTGTCAACGATATGATTTTTTTTTAATTCCTGCTTCTATTAGTTTTAACACAACAATAACTAAATTTGCATACTTTCGAAAACAAATTATTCATATTGCAAAACAAATTTTACATAATTGCCTACATCGTTAGTGGACAACAGCACTCATTATAACGTTAAGATGTTTAACAATATTCAGGGAATAGATGGTTGGTTATCCGGTAATTTTAATTTAATCTTACCTAGATACTTTTATTATAACATTTTATAATATATATTATAATTATACCCAGTTTCAATAAAAAGTTGCATCGCCGGATTTTACTGCCATTGCCAGGAAAGTCAAACGCGGCCGTCACCACAGACCAACATGCACCAACGCTATTGTCCAGAGATTACATGCTACCTGCTGACTGGTAATCGCATTTGAGTAGGGAATTAAACATTCGCTACTAACAGTTTGGTCCTACTTTAAACAATCTTGCAGCGTGTAGGTACTACCTGCTTCTAACCTAATCGGGGTGGCTAAACATAAGCATTAAAGTTTTAGTTATATGTTGATAAATTTTCTCAAGGATGTGTCGAATTCCTGTCTCATTACATCTCGTCAGCCAATTACAATACAATAGCGATTTAAAGGTGATAAATGTAAGGCTAATAATTTTATTTGAATTTCGTTTGTGTAATTACATACATGCGTATATAAATATTCAAATGATAAGCCATTTGTAGTAATGATGGCACCATCATTAATAAAATTGGAGTAACTGGTTCCATTTGACTTATGGGTGTAATGGACTAAGAGTACTTTCACAGTTAAGACGAGAGTTCTCTTTTATCTTCTGGATTAATTTCCGCCCCCTACGTTTGTTTTACCCGTCAGGCTATTATATTTCAGCGTCTGTTTTGGGATTTAATCTCTGGTCATTCTTTCCATATGTTCTTTCCAGTCATTCTTGGTTGTTAAATTCCTGCATATGCAGCTGTTACTTGTAGTTCTTCGCTTGCGGTATCATTTGTTGTTCAATCTATTCGGCTGCAGCGCTTGATCTTGGATACGAATGATAACACATCGCTTGGTTTCATAATTTATGCTTCCTTCACAGTCATTTACAACAGTATCAATACAGCTCCAAGAATAAGTATTGTAGAACTGGATTTGCGCATTTTTTCTATGTTCCCAATTGTTCTTATCGTGTCACACATTCTTAGGAAACTGGTAAATTTGACTTTATCGTAATCGATGTTATATCACAGGTGAAATATCAACAATAACTTTAAAGGTAAGGCCGTTTTCTTTAATTCCTATTTTTACTGTGCTCTTCTCCTACATAAACCGTTGTTTCGTTTTCTTTTAACCCCATGCGGGTATATTATTTTAGGTCAGCGGGTACTTCTATTACCCTTACGAGTCTCAACGACCGAAAATGTTAAAGTTCTGACGGTATCTTTGTTTAAAAATAGAAGTTTGGTATGGTACTGAAGAAGCTATTTTGACAATAGAAGTTTCAAAATATAAGGGTGCATTCTCCAATGTTTATAGTGTGTCGATACTGTGGTTTATTTTTAGATTTTATTTAAGCTAGTTCAGCACTGATGCTTATCTTAGCAAGATAGCTAGCTAGCTAGGATTGTTATTTAACTTGCTTCACTTAAATCACTGAGGGAGATCATCTCAACGAATACCTCTGGCACTACAGTAGTATTGATGAATTGTTTGTATATTGTTGGAGACTCGTTGAATGTATCTTTAGATGGTTGGCATAGCTAAGTGTCTATGTATTTGACTATTACGAATAAACCTGGAGCATTAAGATATTGCGATCTTGTGGAACCTTTAAAACGTTGATAAACATATATAGATTATACAATATGATCAGGGGTAATATAATAAGTGGTATGATTATTACCGATAATTTTTTGGAATATTAATGAATTGTAATCCCAAAGCTGAAAATACAACGAGTCCGCAGGACGAGTTGTATTTTCTTGCATTGGGATTGCCAATGAATTGATATTCCAAAAAATTATAGGTTATTAATCATACCACGAATAATATTTAGGACGACAATATATCGATTTGAAATAAAGAAAAATCGTGTCACCATTTTAATTTGAAGAATTTACAGAAATCAAAATCAAAAACTAACAACGTGAACACTAAAGAGAAAAATTAGGGTCATTTTATTTTAATTCGTTACAGTTAAAGGTTTGAATATTGAAGGTACAATTTTCGAAAAGAACGCGTGGACCTGTCTTTGTTGACACTTCGGTATTGGTAGTTGTAGCTATCACATTGTTTATGGAGTTAACCTTGTTTATTCTATTACAGTCGAGACTAGTTTCTTCTATATTTCCTCTCATTTTGTTCACAACTTCCTCGTGAAGCTTAGGCTGTATTGTAAGGTATGGAGCAATGGAATTAGAATTACCATGACCAGTAATTTTGATAAGCTGCTGATCTGGAATACCTGCGTTTGCAAGCTGTGTAACTGCGGTAGATCGGTGACTGTGATTAGTGATTTTCCTTCGCTTTGTATCAAGCCCAGCTTGTTCTGCAGTATTTTTAGTCCATTTGGACAACTCACAAATCCCCACGGGAGTATTTTTGTACCAACCTTTAGAATTGGCTAATTTCCAATTAGGATTTGGTGTAATGAACAGTCTGTCTGTCTGTTTTAATATGCGGCGGACGTTTCTCCATCAGCTTTCTGAATAAACGAACTGGACATATGTCTGGGTCAATTTCACTGGGAGTCAGCCATTTATTATTAGCACAACTTCTTGCACCTCCTTGGTTAGTCTTCGTAAATACTGGATTGTACACTATTCTTCCTGTTTCATTGCCGTAATTGTCAAGCTCTTTCTGAAAATACGATACTAAAGCATTCGCTGCTTCGTTGCCTCTCCAAGCAAGTTCGGTAGCAACGATGTTGAAAAACTTCTTCTGCAAGCCTGCAGGTGAATCTTCGTCCCAACATTTTTGCAGAGATGACAGTTCCTCCTTAGTAAAAGCAGCAGCGCTTTGTTTACGTTTCTCCGGTCTCTTTTGTAACTGCTTTCTTTTGTAATCTCGTGCGTCCCTTGCACCTTTAAATTCTAGGTCATCAAATGGGTTGAATTTTTTTCCATAGCTTTTCAAACAACTTTCTTGTAGTTCCTTGGCAACAGTATTCCAGTGTGTTTTGATAATAGATTCTTTATAGTCTGTACCATCCAATTTCCGCATATTACAGGCATAATCCTTCAAAATATCTGCCAGCTCCGCAATTGTGGTATTTGCATTGATAACATAACCCCTGTTTGTGCAAAAATTGTTGAATTGCCTGGTAATTGATACTTTATTTCTTGCCGTATTCAACGGAATACTCTTTTCAACTTCCTCATTTATGATGCCAATGGACATTTGTCCCCAACGATCGCTCATATTGAAAAATAAAGATAACTG